>CM053790.1:74277129-74572129 GCA_028749045.1 Cupressus sempervirens | reverse complement strand
CTTTTCAAATGTTTAAGTGGTACTTAGAAGGAGTTGAGAAGGAAACAAGTAAAAGTATGAAATGTTTCAAATCTAATAGAGGAGGAGAATTTACATCAAATGAGTTTGAGATTTTTGTAATGACAGAGGAATGAAAAGATAGAAATCTGCCCCTAGGATCCCCCCACAAAATAGAACTATTGAAAGGAGGAACAAATCTATAATGGACTATGCTAGGATACTCATGATGGAGAAAAATGTTTTTTTAAAATACTAGAGAGAAGCTATAAGTATAGTTGTCTATACCTTGAACCATGTGCAAGTCAAGAAAGGTACTCATTCAACACCTTTTGAATTATGGTACAGATACTCACCCAATGTAAAATATTTTAAGGTATTTAAAAGCAATTGTTATATTCTCAAGGATTTTAGAAATGGTAAACTAGATGCAAAATGTGAAGAAGGTTTATTCCTTGTATGTTCTACAAGAATAAAATCTTATAAGTGTTTAAATACTAACACTAACAAAGTTGTAGAAAGTGAAAATGTGAAATTCAATGAATATACAAAAGTACATGAGGCTGAACCTATGAAGAAACTAGAGGAATAAAAATCATTTGTATATTTTTATGAAGGTAAGCCTACTAATAAAAATCTTGTAAATCAAGTTGCAAATCAACAAGAATTTTTAGTGATTGTTGAGTCACATACTACGATTGCTAAGTTGCATTCAGAAACTGAGCTACATTAAGGTGTCAAGTTACAGAATGAAGTTGAGGCACATTCTGATTTTGAGATTAGTGTACATGAAAGAGATGTTGAACTACTTGATAGAGATGTACATATTGATTCAAAATTTGAGAGATCAAATAAGAAAAATAGAGTAGAACCAACATTTTCAAAGTATGTCCAGAGACATTTCCCTACAACACAAATCATTGGAGATAAATATGTAAGATAAATGACAAGAAACAAGTTGAGAAATGATGCATGTTTTCTTAGCATGCATGAAACTAAAATAGTGAAAGATGCCTTAGAAGATGTGGAATAGAGTAAAGCCATGAAAGAAGAGATTGAAAAAATTGAGAAAAATAAGACATGGACTCTAGTTCCTAGACTAGAAGATAAAAATGTGATTGGCACCAAGTGGGTGTACAGAAACAAGTTAGATGAAAATGGTGAAGTCATAAGGAATAAGGTGAGACTAGTTTGTAAAGGATATGCACAATAAGAAGGGATAAACTATGGAGAAACATTCACTCTTGTTGCAATATTCAAAGGAGTAAGAACTCTACTTGCTTACTTTGCATACAAAGGTTTCAGAGTTTATCAAATGGATATTAAATATGCATTTATGAATGGTATATTGGAAAAATAGGTTTATATAGAATTGCTAGAAGGATTTTTTGACGTTAACAACAAAAACATGGTATGTAGACTACACAAAGCTTTACATGGTTTGAAGAAAGTACCAAGAGCATGGTATGAAATGCTTCATAATCATCTTGTGAAGATTAGATTTGAGAAGAGTGATGATAACAACAATCTATACTTAAAGACGAAGAAAGGGAAAGGTATTTTACTATAAAAAATTAGTGTTGATGATATCATATTTGGAGGTCAAGATTCTTTATGTAAGACTTTTACAAATGAAATGAAGAAAGAATTTAAAATGTCTATGTTTGGAGAGATCATGTTCTTTGTGGATTTACAAGTACATTAGATGAAAAATGGTATATACATCACTTAGTTAAAATATGTAAAGAAGATACTGAATTTTTTTGGATTGGAAGATTCCAAGCTAGTAAGCACACCTATGGTGACATAACATAAATTTCCAAAGAATGATGATTCAATTGAGACAAATTAGATATTATATAGGTCTATGATTGGCAAATTACAATATGTAGTACACAACAAACTTGATATTGCATTATCTATTGGGATAGTTGTAATATTCTCTACTAATCCCAATAAGAATCATTTGATGACTTTTAAAATAATAATGACATATCTGAAAGGCACAAAAGACTATGGTCTATACTATATGAAAAATGAGAAATTTGAATTGAGAGCCTATACTGATGCTAATTGGGCTAGAAATATTGATGACAAAAAGAGCACTAATGGAGAAGTATTTTTATTAGGAAAAAGGTTGGTTAGATGGACTAGCAAGAAATAAAACGGCATATCTCAATCTACTTTTGAAGCTATATATATATATATATATATATATATATATATATATATATATATATATATATAGAACCTGTGATACTTTATTGCTATAATATAAGTGTCATATACATACATACATACATACATACATATATATATATATATGTATGTATGTATGTATGTATGTATGTGACACTTGTATTATTGCAATAAAGTATCATAGGTTCTATATATATGACACTTGTATTATCACAATAAAGTATCACAGGTTCAATGAATCCCTTCTTTTATATATATATATATATATATATATATATATATATATATATATATATATATATATATATATATATATATATATATATATATATATATCTTATGATGCATACAAAGACTAAGTATATTGCAATCAAGCATCACTACTTGATAGAGTTATTTCAAGATAAAGAGATGAAGATGGAATATGTTAACACAAAAGAGAAAATAGCTAACATCTTCAAAAAAGCATTATGTAAGGATACTCATGAGTATCTAAGAGGTAAATTAGGGGTGATATCCCTATCCAAGGCTATTTTAAAAATATGAGAAGTACCCTACATTAAACAAGATTATTGACATATGTTAAAAATTGATGCAGTTGATCTTACTTGAGGAGTTTCCTAAAGTAATCAAAGAGCTAGAGCTACAATCAGTCACAAGCTGGGTGACAGAGGGAGAAACTAAAAATTTTCATATCTTCATATTAAGATGACAATTCTTTGGCATTGTTATCAAAAATGGAGCAATCCTGAGGGAGAAATGATGAAATGAGGGAGAAATCTAGAAATCCTAAGGGAGAAATGATGAAATGAGGGTGAAATCAAAAAATTTAGAAAGAGAGACATAAAGGGAGAGAAACATGGAATATCTACTCAGAGGGAGATAGTAAATAGTGCTAAGGGAGATATAAGAAGTGATCAAGAGGGAGTCATAAGGATGAGTTGATTTATTGTCTAATTGATTACAATAGTTTGTAGCCCTATACAGAAGATTAAAAAAATTGATAGAGGGAGAGACTTCAATAGAAGGAATTTTTTTTTGTTGGTATTATTGTTGCTTATACTAATTAATTTTAGTTTTCCATCAATGACAAAGAGGGAGATTATTGAAAATAGATTGATACAAGTATGGGAACATGTTTCAGTCATTCTTTTGTAACTAATGTCAAACCTGCTACATACTAGTAAGACAATTGCTTAGATGATTTGAGTACTATCATTTATTTCATTGATAAAGAGAATTTGATCAATGAGGTAACAATAGCACTTAGAGGAAAGGTTGAGTTATGATAGGGAAAATTAGTACAAATATTAGTTAAGATAGTGATATTATAATGCATTGATTATCTACTTAAGGTAGCAAAGGATGGATACACTAATTAAGTTCAAAAGAATAAGTAAAACAAATTGTGTCTACCAAGCTTAACAATATGCATAATAGGTGTCGAGAAAAGTTAGTGTAATTTGAGAAAAAAATTAGTTGGAGCCAAGCAAAGTCAAATTTTAGTGTACACTAAGTGATATAGTGTTAGCCAAGTAAAGTTTAGTTGATGTCAAGCACCAGTAGAGTTTAGTTTGTGTTGAATGATTTGAGAGTGGATGCCAAGCAACATGGTTTGCATTAATAATCAAAAGTAAGTTAATGCTAAGTGTCAAAATTATTAGAAAGATCATGAATTAAATGAAACTAAGTTGACTAGTTTGATTTCTTGGATTGTGTGAACTATTTGGAAGATAAGCTTGATGAGTAGGTGGCATAAAATTTGAGATGAACCATTTTGAGGAGAATTCAAAGAGGTTTGAAGGAGAATTTTCTATAAGAGAATAAAATGAAAATATGGGTAGACTCATTGAATCCTACCTAATTCTACCTAACCCTAAAATAGATGATAAAGGAAGAATGACAAAAGATCTAAATTTTCTATTTATAGAGATGACAAGTCAGAAGCAAAGGTTGTCATGTTCAAGAAGCTAATAAAGACAAGGATTCTAAGTATTGCTTCATTTAGTGACCAAAGAGAAGAGACTATTATTGGAAAGAAAAAAAAGAAGCATTAAGGGTATGGATGCTTGAAGGGTGGACAAGCTATCAGAGCTAAAGTGTGTGAAAGCCAAGAGGAATGAAGGACTAAAACAAATATCTATAATCTAAAAATTGGAGTTGTAAGTTGTTATTAGATCAAGCCTTACTGTTACTTTCTAACCATTGCATTATTCTAGCGTAAATCCTTAAGATTAAGGTTAACCTAATAGTCAGATGTAAATCCTTTAAATGGGTGACATTCCAAGTGAATTATATAAAGTCCTCTAATAATGAAGATTGGAGATTATTATAATGAATTTCTATGTGATATTATACCCATAAATTATTTTCATATTTAGTTGGGTAGACCTTGGCAGTATGATAGAAAAGCTTTGCATGATGATAGATTGGATCAATATATAATTTGCGTTGATGTGACGAAGCAAGTATTGTTTCCTTTATTAGAGAAACTAGATGATAATCGTTGAAACATATATTATATTACACTAAAATATTTATTTGGAATTAAACTTCATAAATAAATATAATTGATCAAATGATATTTTAAAATCCTTTGCAAAAACAATTTAGTCACAATAATCTATTATAATTATTTTTGTAAAAGATATGCAATATTTAACTACTTCAATCATTTTATAAATTACAAGATTGTGTAAGCATGAGGGAGTATAATCTATGTATTTTTAGCTATTAACTAATTATTATTTATGATATAGAACATGGAACTAGATAGACATCTATTTCCATACACATATGCACACACATGTACACATGCACACAAATGCATACATGCATGTGTGTGTGTGTGTGTGTGTGTGTGTGCCCACATGCTCATGCTCATGCTCATGCACGTAAACACTTGCATACACATGTATAGGAGTACACACACTTACACACTAATATATATAGATAAACACACAAATTACAAGGTTATTTTTTATATTTTATGTTCAAAATCCAACACCAAGGGGAGATTTAGAGTATTGTAATTGTAATTACAAACCATGTTCACTTGAAAATCATAATAATATCAATAGACATGGTAATGAAAAATAATTATACCCTATACTCATAAAATTATACTTTTCTTCTAACCTACCATTGTATGAATTCTAAGCATATTAACTAAAATGATTCCAACTAATATTGAATACATTATTCATTAACAACATACAAAGATCATATCAACATCATTTTAGAAACATTCAATGTATTAGTCAATATTAAACAATAAAAATTAAAATCAAACTATTAATACTTATTTATTACATAGGAGATGTTTTATATTGGAGATTACTTTCCATCTTCTTCATATCCTCTACAAAGGTGTCCAAGTTTGCATAGGATGTCCCCCCTTTCATCACTGTTGTGTGTGCTACTTCTTTTAGCCTCACTGAATTTTCTTGTAACTTATTTCCAATAGAATGCTTCATTAGACTTGTAACAATAATTGTTACCTCTTCTTTTTTCACCAATTTAAATTCATCTGCATCAACACCTTCAAAGTCTAAGCCAATCCTCCAAATATCTTTTGCAAGTCGACAATCAAGAAATTGGTCATGAAAATAGGGCCAACCAATCATAGGAACTCCCATACTAATTGCCTCCAAAGTAGAGTTCCACCCATTATGTGTAAGGAATCCTCCAAGAGAAGGATGAGAAAGCACCTAAGACAATAAAAACAACTTTGTTTACATTTACAATATTTGAATGGTTTTCACATGAAAAACTAAAATAACAAATAATAATATTTTCTCCTAAAGTTTTAGAAGATATATATTTTTAGTGGCTATGATATCATATTGTGTACCCTTTTATTAAACGAACATATATTTTTAAAATATTGGACTATTAATTTTAAATACAATAGTGATAGGACATGGACACCATATATGTAAGATTTAAAAAATCATATATTTATCTTTTTTTATTGCATGAACCACTATTAATATTAGAATAAATAACAAGATAAAATAAGAGAGGGAAAATTTTCTATTAAGTTAATTAAAGTGTTACTAATTATTGTAATAAGATATCATATTAGTATCTAATAATTTTAAGTTTATAATGATTCATTAAATCTCACTTGAATCTTAAAATTTACAATCCATTTTTGTTTCATGTAGCACAAACTTCTATATAGTTTTTTATTCTTTTTAATATTACAAAAAATAAGCTTTAGCAAGGATACCATGTATTGTGGCTGTTGAAAACAATTATTCAATTGTATATTGTCATTGATATTACACAAATGTCAAGCTTTAACCAAGCACTATGTAAGTCGAGCTCAATTGGGCATTAAAGGAGATCGAGCACAAGTCAGTGTTAACCAAGATTGGTTGGTTAACAAAGAAGTCAGTATTAAGTGGTCCTACTCAGTCAATGAAAAGAGTTAATGTTAACCAAGTTTGGTTAGTCATCAAAGGAAGTTTTTTTTTTTTAATCGAGTGATTAGTCTAGTGTTAGCTAACTATAAATAGATTACTTTTGTTAATTAACTAGTTAATACAAGCCAACCAAATGGATGTTAAATGTTTGTATGGGAGGGTGTTCAAGATAACTTGACATTGAGTATCATATATATGAAAGGTCAAGTTGTGGACTAAATCAATCAATTAGGGAATTAATGTAAAAGAACATAAATGAAAAGGATATCTGATTAAGCACGAAGCATCTAAATTAGAAGACCAAGCTACAAAGAATATTCTAATTAGGAATGATCAAGAGGTTAAACTAGAATACTGATCTAAATTTGCAAAGTCAGTTGCTTCAACAATTAGGTGAATCATTATTACTCTCTAACAATTGTTGTAGTGAAGAAATCTCCTAATAGATTTGGCTTAATAATAATTTTTTAAATCCTCTAACATGGCGACAATTTTAGATTGATGTGACTGGAGCCTCTAAAAGGCCGCTCCTAATAGGGTGATCCAAATCCTCAAATAGGGTCACACTTAACCATGTGTTTTGTAACCCTTAACAGGGTTGGCTCCTTGTTGGTCTGAATTTTTGTATAATAGAAATCCTTTGCCTAGATATAGAAAAGTTAGATTTTACCCATTAGTGGATAGTAGGGTTCCTAGTTAAGTCATCTATTTGCTACCCTTCAAAAAAATTTGTGAGAACCCCACATTTTCAGTCCATTCATAATTTTCAAGCGCGAAATGTTTGAATTTTCAAATCGGGCAAATATTCTGTTCCCTTTATATCTTCCATGCCCCGCACTACTTTTCTTCTTAGATTCCCCAACCATCTGATCTAATTAGATCAACCATTTTTATTTCCTTTCTATGAAAACATGGGTACTCTTTATGTATAGCGAGGTAGTGAGTGCCATAAAGTTATAAAACGAGACTACTAAATGGAGACATGACAATTGGAGATTTTTTTTTTGGCTGATTATTCAATTGCCAACACCTGGCAAGTATTGTCAGAATGGAAAAAGAGACCCAATGGAAGCAGTCAAAAGTCGGTATCAAAATGATGGTTTTTTCAATGTATCGCTATCTCACTATCAAAAAATTTGGTCATCTCACCATTATCGAAGTAGCGAGGTGCTGTGAAATCAAAACATGGTGGTCTAAAAAATCATCAGTAACTATGGTATGACCAGGTGACATGACAAGTAATAACTATTGCTCTCAGAAATAGTTGGCAGGAGCAATAATGATTTGATAGATCCTTGTATATCATGGCACTGAGTTTTACTGAAGTCATTGGAGCTTGCTACCTCGCTATCGAAAAACCTTGCCTTCTCATCATTAGTGAAGTAGCGAGGCACCATAAAAAATCAATAGTTGGTGGGACCCGAGGCAACATTGAAGGCTGACCAGGCTCAAAGTAAAGTTTTTTTGATTGCCAGTAGTACAGATTCTCCTACGTCAGCAATGCCTTGGACCCATAAAGCTTCTAAGAGATCCCAATCATTCGATCAAGTTTCAATCAAAAATCCTCACCATCTCACTATAAAAAGTTGCATGATGTTTAGTCTATGTGACATAACGAGTACGAGACCCACCACTCCTTCAGAATATGTTGAGCAATTTCTTTACCTTTGATTTGATTTTAGATTGACGACCATCGCTATCTCATTATCAAGAGTTGCTTAGAGGATATGCAAAACAAAGTAGAGACATGGTGACACATGTCCTCAGTCACCAGTGGGTCCAGACACAAGTGCCATCAAGGAAAGAGCTATGTACATGGGCAATTCTCATTGGATCGAATGATTGACTTGTCAACTGGAACATCGAGTTGTCTTTCTCTATACCCCATAATCATATGATTTTAAGGATTGATAACACAAGTTTGAAATACTAAAGGTGGTGGCACTCTGCATATTAATGAGATTTGAAAAGTTTCACATGTGAAGGAAAAAATAGAGTGTAACTTATAAGATTTTCTCAACTGTGCCTCATGTGAATAAAGATTTTGTAGTCTTTTCTGAATAGTATCATTTACTAAGAGGATTGTGTAGATTTTGGCAAGAATGCAAAACAACATAAAAGAACTACAGATAAGAGGTTTTTGAATGTGTATTTTACTATAGTCTCTGAAGTGTTTCTATCTTGCATGGTGTAGCAGAAATGGCTATGAAGAATTCACTATCTCTTAGATTGTGGATAGCAGAGGGATTACTTGACAAGAGTAATTGGACCCCTAGTGTTTCTTCCTCTTGAATTGGTTTAAGTTTTTTTGAAAAGTGGCTTACAGAGAGGAAGTTGTTTGTCTTGTATGTCAGTATGTGGAATTTTGATCGATGAAGACTAGTAATCCCAGGTGTTTCTATTGGTTGTGATCAAGCTACTAAGGTAATGAGGGGAGTAGAGAATGAACTTGATAAAATAAAGACCTTGTTAGTAGTAACACCTTTCTCTAAGAAAATTTTCAAGATGGCACACTTCAATGCCATGGAAACAGAAATATGTAGGACCCTATGTAGAGTGTTTAGAGAAGGTGAAGAAGATTTTATACCCATGGGCTTCATGCAAATAGTCCCTCTGACTTTTTGTTAGTGCACATATTTTTGTGTCAATAGGTGACAAATTGTGGTTGAAAGATGGTTTTGGATGCAGACATGGTTGACTAAGCAAAAATTGCTCATTTTGTTATATTTGACAGCCACATTGTTTCCATGCTTGAGTGTTGTTTCTTAAGAGTTAACCCGTTATCTTAAGGATTTGTGTTAATTAGCAAAGAGTGGGAAGTAAGGGTGTTTCTCCCAACACCGTGATGATGGTAAATCCTAGGGGTTCAAGTTAGTTTGAAATCATCAAATTAGATTTTGTCATGGGCAAGCTTAGCAGTTACATATACAATAGAATCATAGTTAGAGCTAAATTAGGAAAAGGATGTGATAGACAGAAGCTTGCAAGAGAATATGTGGTTCACATAATTTCTTGTTAATCTTTTTCTTTTCAGGCAGATGTATGCATCTTTCTCTTGCAAGAGACACCTGCCATTTTCTCTTAGACTGAAGCTTGTTGCATCTCACACTATATAAGTGAGATTCTAGGGCTAGAGAAAGGGTCCAAATTTTATTTGTCTAAGTGATACTTAGTCTATTTTTGGTCCATTGGTTTAAGAAAGTTTGTGATGTATTTTCTCTGTTAGATCTTGAAAATACACGAATATAGAATGATCTGTGTTTCTTTTGAAGGTCATTCTGAGTCTATTGTAAATTGTATACAATTTTCAAGGAAAATGAATACAAATTATAAACTGTCTCCATATCAGTTCTTTCTGAATCTTGTCTCCTTTTAATTACTTGGTTATCTTGATATTGTATAATAAAGTCTTGTGCAATTGAATACAATCCAATTAGGTTGTATATCTTTTTATCACTACTATTAATTCAATGGATTAAGTAAAATCTTTGATGAATTTGATAAGGTTGCTCTAGTAGTGGAAAGGGTTTTGAATGATGAATTCTAATAAGAATTGCTGATAAAATTTGTTGTAAGGAAAAAAATTAGATCTAAGAATTTGATGTGGACTCTAAACCCTAATGGATTAGGCACTGATAAGATTTGATCTAGCTGAAAGAGAAATGTGTCACAAATGGTTGTCAAAAATGCATAATTATAATCAATTTTTACTTTTATTTCTTGAAGATTTTCAAAGTTGGCCTATACTTGTCTACATGGAATGTTTTAGCTTCAGTTAGCCACTATTGATGAGAACATCTGTAGACCTATAGAAGAATTTTGGCCATATCTATTATATGGGATGTGTTTATCAAATTATCAAGCATTGTACATGTATTTGAGGATTTGAGATGAGAATCAGAATGAAACTAAAATAATCTTCATACAGTGTTTCCCAGTCTTGAATCATCCCTAGGTATACCCACCCTGGTTTTGAAGAGCCTAGAGAGTAGAAAACCACCCTTGATTTTGTTGAAGTTGGGTCCAAATGGTTTGCACATACAATTGTTAGTAAGAATTGGCAATTCTTTAGGTTGTGTGAGTAATGTCATCTTGGTATTGAGCATTGTGTTGCTTAGTAGTTTTTTAAAAACACCAACAAAATGGTGAGTCTACTGGGGAGTTGTGTTGAGATTCATGATAGACAAACCTTGAGAATTTAAAGGGATTCAACACAATAGAAGGAGAGTCATGGAGAAAGTTTTCATACAGCAGCAAGTTGATGTGTTCAATACATTTCCTTGCTACATTTTTGTGACCCTAGTAAGCTTTATTCTATTACAGTACTAGTTCTTGAATTGGATGTAAATTGTGCTAAGAAATTAGTCTACCTTCAATCAGTTCAATTTTATGAGTTGCTGTTGTAAAAAATTAGAGTCCAGGATCTAAAAATGAAGAGTATCTTATTCTCTTTTCAAAATGTTTGAGGATTTGCAAGTTATTTCTTGTTGAGAGTCTAGTTTAGAATTAGATTAGTAATAATCTGTGTTTTAAAAACTTTTCTCACAATTGTGAGTGGTGACTCTATCTCTACAACCAGTGGTATTTAATTGTACATTTATTCTGTTGAGGGCTTTTAGCACATTGTTGGGAAGATCTAAATTTGTTGTTGGATTTTTGTTTGAAAAGAGGAGTGCAGTTTGGATCTGATAGTGTGGAAGAGTTATGTTTCAGCTTTGTTTAGAAGTTTCAAATTCAAGATAAATCTGAAGAGGGTTTCTTCTACCTACTATTATTTCAAATCAGTTTATAACTCTGTTCAAATCTAATTCAATTCATGTCTCACTTAATTTGAGTGGCGAATCCAAGTTAACCTCTGTACTAGTGTAGTTTTATGCATGAATTGTGATTAGTTATTGCAGGAGAAGAATAGATCTAATGAGGTTGAAACATTTAAGCGGTTGTAAGATTTGTGGTGTGTTAATTCAAAAGGTTTAGTAAGGATTTGGTAAAACTTTGGGTTTGCTATTGTAAATTGTAGATAGAGAAATTTCAGCCATCTGAATCTTGAGGTATTCTCATTTTCATGTTTTCTCATTTCATGAAAATTGATTGTGAAAAGTGTTCTCCATCAAGTGCTTTTCAGCACTAATAGGAGAAGAACAGTTTCAGAGTTTTATACACTTCATCAGATCAAGTTTTAGTTAGTTGTATTTAAGTTTGTGAAGTGTGTTTGGAGTTGAAATTGGTAGAAAGTATTTTTAGATAGGCTGCAAGTTAAGTATTAATGGTGAATGACATTCAAATTTTTAAAGGATGTCAAGATTCATTTTACCTAAGATGCAACCAGTTATTGAAGTTCCTAGATCCATTTCTACCAAATGACATATGTCATTATGTTTTAATGGTAGTCATGGTTTCTCGAATGTCATTCCTAATGATGTTAGAAAAAGTTTGCCTAAGTTTAATGGGAACCATCTTGTTTCAGCTAGTCATCATATTGAGTTCTTTGCTAATTTGATGGGTGACTATGAGATTTCTCATGAGGACGTGCACATGAATTTATTTGTTCAAACCTTACAAGGTGATGCTAGAGACTAGTTTTCTTTTCTACCAGTATGTTCTATTTCATCTTGGGGTGAGTTGCATTCTACTTTCATGGAGCAATTTGGAGAAAGGGTAAGCATATCTGATTCTTATGACAAGTTCTTAAAGATTCATATTCAAAGTGATGAACTTGTCTCTAAATTTAACATTAGATTTGAATTTAACATTAGATTTGCAAGAGTTTTGAATGAAATCCCTAAAAATTATAGACCTGATAATCAAATGTGTTTAGCAATGTATTTTGATGCATTTGATAAGAAAATGAATTATCTACTAAGGGATAAAGAACTAGATACATTATATCAGGCTTTTGTGACTGCTACGGATATTGAAAATAATTTGAGGTACAAATTGACTAGAGGTCATTTTTCTACATACGATTGCCAGTATAATGTATTTGAAAGAAAGGATGAATGTGGTGTTGATGCTTTAGTTTCAAATAAGCATATCAATACCCCTACTATAGGTTTTAATCAAGTGGAAATTTCAAATTAGAATATGTGTATAAGTAAGGTTAGCTTGGTTACAAATGATGACACACATGTTCATGATGCTATAGTAGTAGGATGTATATCAGACTTTGATAGGGTTCAACAATGTGATGATATTGTAGATCAAGAATTAGTTACATTAGCAAGTTCTTATAATGATGATTGTATGCATGATTCTATTGCTAATGAAGTTGCTGCACCTAGATCTCAGTTTTTTGCAAATGAGGAATTTGAGAGTTGTCTCCATGATCATGAGTTTGATGTTGATGATCTGACATAACATGGAAAGGTAATACAAAATGAAGAATATGAATCACACTTATCTCAGTCATAGTTCGAAGAATAGAGTTCACATGTTTCTAATGTTTCAGCAGTAGATGGTAATATAGATTCACTTGATCAATTAAATAGGCAAGAAATGATTCATATTCTTCATAGATTGCATCATGTTGAGAACGTTATTAAATTTAAATTTGAAAGATAGTCATATCAATGTGAGTATAATGAAGCTAAAAGTCATGTTTCAACTGATGATAATAAAGTTGCTGATCTTGTGTATTGTGAAGAGGCATCATGTGAAGACAATGACGAGAGAGGTTACTCGATTCAAGAAGATGAAAGTGCTAGTATATTTTTTTCTTCATGTGAATCAGATGCAAATTGGGAGGAAGAAAGCAATGATGAAAGTGAGTACTCCCTTGTTAGTAAAGGTATGAGTTCTTTTCTTAAATTTGAAAGTGAAGTTCCAGTTCAAAGTTGTACAAGTTAGCTAGATGTTGAAAGTTGTGAAGATTTTCCTACACAATATGAGGATAAAGAAATTGTTTATAAGGATGAATTACCTAACTGTGTAGATAAATGTCTTGAGAATGAATGTAGTGATGATCAGTATATAAATGATTCTCAGATCAATGCACCAGCACCTATTGGTAAGATAAATACTGATTTGTTTACAAGACATTTGAATTACCTACATGAAGACAATGAAAGTAACTTTGATTTATATTCTACATGCTTCATTGATGGAGTTGATGGTGTGTCTTCTTGTGATGATTCTAATTTTTCTTCACATGTTGAAAGTCTCCATGAAGATGAAATGGATGAGGACTTTGCAGTTTTCACTAATCCATTGTATGATGAGAATCCTAATGATGATCAACCTATTTTTTGTCAAAACATTCAAAGAGGGTCATTGCATGGAATTATTAACCTATTGTTTGAAGAGCACATGGACAATTTAGATTCAGTTGAGAATGAGTTTGATGATAATACCTTGTCTTACTTCTGTAATAGATCAGAATGTTCTTCTTCTTCTGAATTTAATAGTGAATATGATCATGATGTTGCATTTGATTATGATGACAAGGTGTTTGATGAAGTTGTTTTTAAAAATCAGTACACACCTTGCAATAAGTTTTATGATGAATTCTCTAATTTGAAGGCTAATTTGTTTACTGATTGTGAAGAACCATATGAAGATTATGGATTAGTTTCACATTCTAATGTGGATGACATATGTGAGTATCAATCAGATTGTTCATTTGAGTATCCTCCTGTTATACATAAGGATATACAATTTGAAGGTAGGTATGATCCTTTTCCTCAAGTCAAATATGAAACTTTCATATTTAAGATTGATAGCATGCATAAGTCTTTAAACAAAGAAGATTTTCAGTCTGATATGTTTGAGAATGCTGATCAAAACCTCTATAATAAGCAAGTGGTTGAAAGAGAATTTGGTTTGTATATGAATTATGAAGTTTTAGTACTAGTTTTACCAAGAGAGTTGATTCATGATGCTATGCTGATTGGTGAAATTGATAAAAGAAATATTTTTAGTTTACCTCATGCATGTACCAATGAGAATCAGATTTATGACAGGGGTAAAAGTTTTTGTTGAATTTCGGTGGCTCGAGGCCATTGTTTACACATAATCTTAGTGGTAGCTTATTGCTTTTGATAAAGCTATCCGAGAAGGAAAACTTTGCTGTCAGGTGTGTGGTCTACTTCTCTCAGAAATTCTAAGCCCTCATTTGAATCCATAGGAGTCAATGTCCCCAGATAGAGCCACTGTTGGTTTGAATTTTCGTATGATAGAAATCCTTTGCCTAGATATAGAAAAGTTAGATTTTACCCATTATTGGATAGTAGGGTTCCTATTTAAGTCATCCATTTGCTACCTTTTGAAAATTTTTGTGAGAACCCAATTTTTTAGTCCATTCATAATTTTTGGGCGTGAAATGTTTGAATTTTCAAATCGGGCAAATATTCTATTCCCTTTATATCTTATATGCCTCCAGCTAATTTTCTTCTTAGATTCCCTAGTAGTCTGATCTAATTAGATCAACCATTATCATTTCCTCGCTATGAAAAAATGGACACTCTTTATGTATAGTGAGGTAGTGAGCGTTAAAATGTTATAAAATGGGACCGCTAAATGGAGACATGGCAATCAGAGATTTTTTTTCTGGCCGATTATTTAGTCATAGACACTTGGCAAGTATTATCAGGATGGAAATAGGGACCCAATGGAAGCAGTCAAAAGTCGGCACTGAAATGATGACTTTTCTGATGTATCGCTATCTTGCTATCAAAAAATTTAGCCATCTCACCATTAGCGAAGTAACAAGGTGCTATGAAATCAAAACACGGTGGTCTCAAAAATCATCGGTAACTATGGTATGACTAGGTGGCATGACAAGCAATAACTACTATTGTCAGAAATAGTTGGTAGAAGTGATAATGATTTGATGGATCCTTGTATTTCACGGCATCAAGTTTTACTCAAGTCATCGGAGCTTACTACCTCACTATAAAAAAACCATGACTTCTCGCCATTAGTGAAGTAGTGAGGTACCATAAAAAACCAATAGCCGGTGGGACCCTAGGCAACGTGAAAGGCTGACCAGGCTCAAAGTAAAGTTTTTTTGATTGCCAACAATACAGATTCTCCTATGTTAGTAGTTCCTTGGACCCATAAAGCTTTTAAGAGATCCCAATCATTCGATCAAATTTCAATCAATGATCCTCGCCATCTCACTATAAAAATTTGCATGAGGTTTAGTCTATGCAACATAGCGAGTATGGGACCCACCAATCCTTCAGGATACGTTAAGCAATTTCTTTACCTTTGATTTGATTTCAAATTGACAGCCATCACTATCTCATTATCAGGAGTTGCTCACAGGATATGCATAGCGAAGTAGTGACATGGTGACACATGTCCTCAGTCACCAATGGATCTAGACACAAGTGCCATCAAGGAAAGAGCTATGTACATGGTAAATTCTCATTGGATCGATTGATTGACTTGTCAAGTGGAACACTAAGTTGTCTTTCTTTGTACCCCATGATCGTATGATTTTAAAGATCAATAGCGCAAGTTTAAATACTGAAGGTGGTGGCACTCTGCATATTACAGAGATTTGAAAAGTTTCACGTGTGAAGGAAAAAATAGTGTAACTTATAAGGTTTTCTCAGTTGCACCTCATGCGAAAAAAGATTTTGAAGTCTTTTCTGAATAGGATCATTTACTTAGAGGATTTTGTAGATTTTGACACGAATGCCAAAGAACATAAAAGAACAACAGATAAGAGGTTTTGGAATGTGTATTTTACTATAGTCTCTGAAGTGTTGTAGTCTTGCATGGTGTAGCAAAAATGTCTCTGAAGAATTCAATAACTCTTAGATTGTGGATAGCAGAGGGATTACTTGACAAGAGTAATTGGACCCCTAGTGTTTCTTCCTCTTGAATTGGTTTAAGTTCTTTTGAAAAGTGGCTTACAGAGAGGAAGTTGTTTGTCTCATATTTCAATATGTGGAATTTTGATCAAGGAGGACTAGTAATCCTAGGTGTTTCTATTAGTTGTGATCAAGCTACTAAGGTAATGAGGGGAGCAAAGAATGAGCTTGATAAAATAAAGACCCTATCAGTAGTAACACCTTTCTCTAAGGAAATTTTCAAGATGGCACACTTCAATACCATGGCAGTAGAAGTATGTAGGACCCTGTGTAGAGTGTTTAGAGAAGGTGAAGAAGATTGTATACCTGTGGGCTTCTTGCAAATAGTCCCTCTGAATTTTTGTTAGTGCACGTCTTTTTGTGTCAGGAGGTGAAAAATTGTGGTTGAAAGTTGGTTTTGGATGCAGATGTGGTTGGCTAATCAGAAATTGCTCATTTTGTTATATTTGATAGCCACATTGTTTCCATGCTTGAGTGTTGTTTCTTAAGGGTTAACCTCGTTATCTTAAGGAGTTGTGTTACTCAGTGAAGAGTGGGAAGTAAGGGTGTTTCTCCCAACATTGTGATGATGGTAAAACCCATGGGTTCAAGTCAGTTTGCAATCATCGGATTAGATTTTTTCATGGGCAAGCTTAGTAGTTACATATATGACAAAATCATAGTTGGAACTAAATCAACAAAAGGATGTCATAGACAGAAGCTTGCAAGAGAATATGTGGTTTGCATAATTTCCTATTAATCTTTTTCTTTTTAGGCAGATGTACGTTTCTTCCTCTTGTAAGAGACACCTATCATTTTCTCTTAGCTTGAAGCTTGTTGCATCTCACACTATATAAGTGAGATTCCAGGGCTAGAGAAAGGGTCAAAATTCTATTTGTCTAAGTGATACTTAGTCTATTTTTGGTCCATTGTTTTAAGCAAGTTTGTGATGTATTTTCTCTGTTAGATCTTGAGAATACATGAATATAAAATGATTTGTGTTTCTTCTGAAGGTCATTCTGAGTCTATTGTAAATTGTATATAATTTTCAAGAAAAATGAATACAAATTATAAACTGTCCCCATATTAGTTCTTTCTGAATCTTGTCTCCTTTTAATTACTTGGTTATCTTGATATTGTATAAGTAAAGGCTTTTGCAATTGAATGTAATCCAGTTAGGTTGTATATATGTTTATCACTATTGTTAATTTCATGGATTAAGTAAAAGCTTTGATGAATGTGATAAGGTTGTTGTAGTAGTGGAAAGGGTTTTGAATGATGAATTCTGATAAGAATTGTTGATAAAAATTGTTGTAAGGAAACAAATTAGATCTAAGAATTTGTTGTGGACTCTGAACCCCAATGGATTAGGCACTGATTAGATTTGATCTAGCTAAAAGAGAAATGTGTCACAAATTGTTGTCAAAAATGCAGAATTATAATCAATTTTTACTTTTATTTCTTGAAGATTTTCAAAGTTGGCCTGTAATTGTCTACATGGAATGTTTTAGCTTCAGTTAGCTACTATTGATGAGAACATCTGCAAACCTATAGAAGACTTTTGGCCGTATCTATTATATGGGATGTGTTTATCAAATTATCAAGCATTGTACATGTATTTGAGGATTTGAAATGAGAATCAAAATGAAACTAAAATAATCCCCATATAGTGTTTCCTAGTCTTGAATCATCCCTAGGTATACCCACCCTAGTTTTGCAGAGCCTAAAGAGTAGATCACCAGCCTTGGTTTTGTTGAAGTTGGACCCAAATGGTTTGCATATAAAATTGTTATTAAGAATTGGCTATTATTTAGGTTGTGTGAGTAATATCATCTTGGTATTGAGCATTGTGTTGCTTAGTAGTTTAAAAAAAACACCAACACTCCTAACAGAGCTCACTTCATAAGAGTGAAAAGTTGTAACTATTTGCATTGGTGATTTCCCCAAATTTGGTTTCCATGTTGAATCTTAATGTCTCATGTGTTCATGTTATTTTCTTAATGCTTTATGTTTCTTGATGAAGGGTGTTCCCCTTAATACCATAAACCAATAACAAAAACAAAGAAATAACAATAAATGCACAAACAAAATATGGACTTCATATTATCGCCATAAATGCAAAATTATAGAATTCACAAGTACAATATGCTAACCCACATGGCTGCCTTCATTATAGTAATCTGCAAAACTATGCTACGAACTACCATGCAAAGTTGTTCTAGACAATGTTCAAGCCTTTTTTAAATAGGAAATTTTATGCTACCTAGGAAGGTTCTAGACATTCAAACCTAATACCTAGGGCTGACAAGCCCTAAAAATACATTTAGAATTGGCCAAATACATCTTTGACAATTATTTTAGAAATTTTGGGTAGCCCAAATTTGGAAGGCCATAACTCTCAAACCATTGCTCCAATTGGCTATTATAACCACTTTTTGGAAACACCAACTCTTGATCTATAGGCTTGAAAAAGAGCATGCACGCTTTTGTTGAGTTTTCAAACCTCATCTAGGCACCTTAAGGCCACCAATATTGTGATTGAAGATTTTTCTCCTAAATTTTCCCACCAAAAATCCACAATAGCTTCTCTAATACTTAGGCTAGAATAATGAGATTTTTATGGTAGGCTTATGACTTTGAAATGAACCTTCATGTAGAAAATGAGAACATTCTAAGCTCATATGAAAAACTTACTAAAAATAGTAAGTTGTGAGAAATAGTAAGCACTCTTTCTACTAGTCCTTATTAAAATAGAAAATAATGAAAAGAAAATATTTTTGGGTGATGCAAGATTGCTCTTACATGTGGGATGCTCCTCCATTAGCTCTACAACTAAGTTACTAAATTTTAATACACATTAATATCTTAAGACTGCTTTGTTAACCTAGTTATAGTGAATATCTAGTTCTAATAGAGTAGAACAAGGATTTGGATCATTAAATGTGAATTTTGTATTGACATCTAAGGCACTTGGAATTATTTTTGTGGTAATTGATTCACCTGTCCCGTCTTAGTTACTCCTTGCATTTCCAACAATGACTTTAAAATTTGGAGGTAGTCATAGCTAGTGTTTTAATTTAGATGAATCCCTAAAGAAGACCAATAAATAGAGTGCATGGAACATTAATTTTTATTCTAGAAAAAAATTGAGCATAATTTTATAAAATTTTTGTATCAATGAGAAACGATAGAATTGTGATACAAATATTTACAAAAATAGTCTAATAATTAGAGAAGATAGTTTCCTCTATGCAAACTAATATAAACAATACTAGTTACCAGAGATAAAATATCTCCTCAGTTATTTAAAATACTAGTGTGAAAGAAGGTAACATTCACAAATAGATCAACCAAGAAAGGGAGATAAAAGGTTTAAGTATAAATAATTTTACGTGTGTGCACTTCTATTTATATCTATGTATATATATGCATATACATTTATACATATGTGTAGGTATGATTATATGTGTGTGTGTGTGTGTGTGTGTGTGTGTGTGTGTGTGTGTGTGTGTGTGTGTGTGTATTTATGTATGTACATGTCTATGCACACATATTAAAAAGATGAGAAATGATAAGGGGTTGATTTCTTCTTTTCAAATTTGTACACTTGGAAGGAAGATATCTAAATAGGCTCTAGTAGAACCTAACCATTTAATGCGAAAATGATCCTTCACTAAAAATAAGTTAATTGCAAATGGAAAGAATAAAGTGCAATGCATGAGGAAAAAGAGACAAAAATAGAAATAATATATTTATAACTAATAGTCAAGAATGAATTGGGGTCTAGAATATTGTACTAATCTAGGATTTTGGTTTGGATTAAAATTGAAAGGAATATAATGGCTTCGGTGCTCTATTCCTATCATTTTTTGCTGAAAGTTTAGAGGCCTCTCTAACTATTCTAGATCTTCTTGGAAAATATCTAATATTTATGTAGCTTTTTCCAACACACAAAAGAAGTGGAAAGGGTTAGGTGAAATGGGTTTTCCTTGGTAAACCTATTTTTTAGGAATCAAACTTGAAAATTAAAGGAAATTGCACAAAATAATGTAAAAAGGCATAAATTTTATGATCCTTGCAATGACCCCATGTGTCATGTATAAATCATTCATACCCATAAAGATCATGTTTACCTCATGATTATAAAGATATAATGGTTATAGGGAAATCTAGTTTATATTTATCACAATTGGAATATGCCTTGCTAGATTAATTTTGCTTTTTTTTGCCTTTGTTGGATTTACACAAAATTTTGACCATTTGATTTCTTTTGGGAATTTATGCCTTCCTTATGTTCAATCAAGAATGTTTATGGATTCTATGGGAATCCATGCTCTTGGTAAATTGGTCACCCAACTAAGTTGTTATCTAAGCTTATTGATGCGTTTACTCAGTTGTACATCTTGAGTGTTTTTGGAGTTGAGATATCCTCATTGTTTTTTTCCTTGTATTAATACACTTTAATATTGAGGATGAGATCATATATAATGTTTGGATGTATTATCTTTAATATTGGATCTAAGCATGTCGTTGAGCTATATTCCTATGTCAAGGTTTGAGTCACTTTGAGTGGCCCATACTCTAGGTGTATGAGACCAATTGAGTTTACCTTACTTTGGTGGATATTACTTCAGGGTACATTATTGTGGTTCCCTTATTGTAATTTTTTTCTCTTGTGCCTTTTATGTTGTGATGAAGTGAGTATGCTTTTATGCATGGGTAGAATGTAGAGTGGCTTTTTATATGTACTGCATCCTATAAGTGGTCAGTGTCATAACATAAAAAGGTTTTAAAAAGTTAATAAACACATGGAGTAGTAAAACATAATAAAAAGAGTAATTTGATTACCTTTGCAACCAATGGATTTGATCTAAGGTGACTTTTTTTTGCCTCCTACAAACTTTGATTGAATGCAAGATGTCTGGCATCTTGAGGAAGTTAATCAAAGATACATTTTGAGCCTATCCTCTCTAGGGAGTTGATCGTAGAATTAATGTTAATTGGACTACTATGAAATAGGTAATGGAACTCTAATAGAGATCCTATATGATAGCATTGTTAATTCTAACTATTACCTTCATTATACTATGATCTTGTTAGTTCTTATTGTACTTGATGTAGGATAGTACTATTGTTCACTTTGGGTTGTTATTGAATAAGTTTTGTGCATATTAACCAATGAAACTCATGTATTTTTACCTCATTGCAATGTTTATAAAGTTTAAATATTTTATATGAATTCAATATATTCTTAAAAATAATTTATCTAGGTTATAATTGGTCCAATTCATTGGTCTTATAGGACCCCTTTTTCTAGAGCTCCTTCATATTGCATTGTTAGTGACAAGATTTTCAGAGACTATTTATTAATATAGTTATATACGTATTATAAATAAACATAATTACATTCATCTCAAAAAATTAAAGTGAGATGTATTTGGTATACATTCATTTAGTAATGACATTAATAATATTAAAAAAATTATTGCCTTAACAATTTAATATTAAAAAAATCATTCCTTAATAACACATTGAACAATATTTTAAATACCTTACGAAGTAAAAATTTTTAAATTAATAATATATTTACAAGGTATATTACAATTTAGAAAACAACAAAGGAAAAATATTTAGAGTTTCTAAATTTTTTTTTTTTTTGAAAAATAAAATATAAAAAATCTTGTATTGTAAAATTTTGACAACTTTGTATATAAACCATATATTATTTATATTTAATATATTGTTACTATTAAATGTAATTTGTTTTACATTTATAAATACATCAAATGCACTTATGAAAAAATATATGCTAAATTTCTAAATTTACCTCCCTTTTTCAATACATGCATACTAAAGCAATAACATGTTCTAAGGAAATTCATTGTAACCATTAAATAAATTCTGTCTTTAAACATGCTTAATTTATAAATTCAATATAATTTTTTTGAATATATACTTTGATAATTACACAATCTATTTAAAAATATATATTATTAAATATAAAACTTTACATTTTTAAAATATAAAACTACAAAAATTTTCATAAATTTACTCCAATAGCATGATCCAATTGCATCCCTTATAATAAGACTACTTACACAAATAATAATAATATGACATTACATTAGTTTTTTTCTCAAAACATATACACTAATAATAAAAATAGTTATTATTATTATAATATTACTATGACTTGATACAAATATTTCAAAAATATTGATTTTAATAATTTCAAAAATTATTCTATCAATTTATTAATGGTACTCAAAAGACTACTTCAAAACATATTTGTTATAAAATATACTTATTTCATTAACTTAGTACAATTAAGATGATATTTTAAACCAACAATTGTAACTAATGTTGTACTCATTCTAATCTCTCAATTTATTAAGGGTTAGTTTGGCAGTGGGCATACAAGTGGAATAGGCATATGTAATTTCTTATAATTTTGAATTCTCTACTTGGATGCACCAAATTGAAATTAGAATAGGAATAAAATTGGAATGTGTATTCCAATTTTGGCCAAAAATGAGAATTTTCTATTCCACCTAAATAGGTGGAATAGGAATACGTATTCCTATTCCAATTTTATTTATTTTAGAAAACACAAATTTTTGGGTCTGTGAATTCACCATCAAATTATGGCTGAACCAAACAAAAATACGAATACATATCCCAATTTTCTACTTGAGAATAAGTGGTCAGAATAAGTATTACTATTCCCATACTTATATTTCTATAGCCAAATAGACCCTAATGGTACTCAAAATCCAATGCAAAAAAAAAAAATTTGTCATAAAAATATACTCAATTCACTAACTGAATACAATGATATTCTAAACTAATAATTGTAATGTTATATCATTCTAATCTATAAAACTAAGATTATATTATAAACAATTTCTAAACTATAATGATAAGTACATGCCATTAAGTGGCACTTGTTTTCTTGCTAGTAGATCTCATGTTGAGTGCTCTCATGTATGATTGCATTCTGTAGTTTTGTATTGTATTGGAAATTGTAATATTATATGAGATTATGCATTTGATTATCCACTCCTTTCTTTCGTATATGCCTTATGTCTATGTTTGGATTTTCATCTCCACAAGCATAGAGGGGTGGGCTTGCTAGTTCCACATGATAGGAAGCATTACAAAGTATATAACTATATCAGTTACTAAGATGGACTTTCTCTAGCTATAGAAATTAGAGATTTTGAACCCACTTCACAATTGTTTCTTTGGTATAAATATTTTTATCTATTTGATGTTCCTCTTTATATCTATGCTTCTTATGTATTTCATTTATGTACATTGAAGCAATCAAGTAAGCATAGACTTGATATGCATGTAATTGGTACTCCCCAATTTGGAGTTAGATTGATTTTTAGTCATGTTGGCATCGACTTAAATTATTGTTTTCCTAAATGTTAACAATCAAGAACACCCGAATCATCATCTGCATCTAACATAACTTGTCTATGACTCTCAAGTTTGAGTCATTTTGGTCTTAGACTTCAATAGCAAACATTTTTTGGTGAATCAACATCTATGCAAATAAACACTCATGTAGATCAATTTCTAGGAAGATTGATGCCCATGTATGGGATTGATCATTTACATCTAAGGTTCTTCATTTTTGACCTCACTCTATTGCGTCTTTTTTGGATCTCACCAATTTACCAATCCACATTAATGTAGATCAACATTGGTGATAATAAATTGATGTCTATTCCCAAAAAATTGACATCTTTTCCTAGTATAGGTTTGTTTCTTATTTTTAGCTTTTTTTTTATTCATCACCATACCCTTTCATAGTTTTAGCAAAAACATTAAGATGAACAATTGTTGTCTAGTTGATACATTGCAGTATTGGAAAGGTAGTAGTTAGATGAAACTCTTCATTAATAGAGGATAATATTATAGAAGTGTGATATATTTAAAATATTCTAGATAGGTGTAATAAAATTTAAAGTCATAAATTCAATGGTTTAAAATTTAAAAATTTCTTCCAAAATTGCTTTTACACTCTGTTGAGTTGAATATCATACTCCTTTGGCTTTAAGAGAAATCAATTTATTGTAAATATTTGGATACCCCTTTATTTATGGCCCTAAAAATGGTACCTTTTGGTAAGAAATTTCAAAACAAATTTAAGAAAGCTATGATGTTAGTTCTTCAAATTCCTAAAGGTATCTTAGTAGGGTTACAAACTACTTTAAGTATTTTCACATAGAAGGAACTAAAGATGAAAAATGTAAGATCTCAATAATGGCTTGTGATAAAGTCTACAAAAAAAAATGAGAGGGATGTGGGCATTCATAACCTAGAGGAAAGA
Source organism: Cupressus sempervirens (assembly GCA_028749045.1). Lineage (NCBI taxonomy): Eukaryota > Viridiplantae > Streptophyta > Pinopsida > Cupressales > Cupressaceae > Cupressus > Cupressus sempervirens. Next base: position 74,547,365 of record CM053790.1, on the reverse strand, counting down.
AACCTAGCTCTTAGTGTACAGTTGGTTTGGAATGATTTCAACAATCATAAATTAAAATGGGTTTCCTTTATAGGTTTCAAACATCTTGATTCAAATATTCCAAAATGGACATTTAGAGCCTCTAACCCACCAGTGGACCTTAGATGTGGAACTTCACGAGGAAATGATAAAAATATTTCCTTACACATCTAACTTGGGTTATGCAAAATGGACAAAAGACACTCTTTTGGGAAGAATCTTAGAATGGAAGTCCTATAATTCAATCCACTATGGTGTTTGAAGTATTAATTAATGTTCCGTCACAAATGTGGTGCAAAAAACCTATAGATCATATGATTATCAAGGAATTTAAGGGCTATACATGAGCATCATGGAAATATAAAATATTACAATATGTTACCACTCCCTCAAAATTAAAAGTATTTGTTAATATATGAACTCTAGAAACAAAAAATTCATCTATAAAATTATAAAGCCTTCTTTAATTAGGTCACCATATCATTTGGATAATTATATAGTTAACTAAGGGTATTGTTTCTTAGAAAGTGGGGAGGCCACATGGATACAAGAGGCCCCTCATTTTTTTGTTTAGATGGAATATTAGAAAAATAAGGGGAGTTTTTATTGTGTTTCCTCAAAAACAAAATCCTTACAAGAAATAGATTGGATTCTATGTATTGAAACCACATTATGTTTGTTTAATGTGGCTTGAACTTGAATTTGAGAATTATCTTGTCCTAACTAAAATATTATGTTTTCTTCTATTGATCTTGTCTTTCTATTAAGAGAAAATAGGTTTCAAAGGGGCTCTAGAACCATTTACAACATATAGGTAGGGATATAAACCATTAAAACACAACATGAAAGCATGAGTAGATGAAAAATTGGTGTAAGGGACCTCCCTAATTTTGGTTTTTGGAGTGATTAGATGTTATTTAAGTTTATGTGTGTGCTTAATAAGTTACAAGAGTCCTTGGAGTGCAACTAATCCAAATGTAAGGGCCAAGTTTCTCACTAGGTCTTAGGTTGCTTAAAAGTTATTGAATAGGAAAAATAAGATTAGGGTTGGGAAACTAAGGTCTTTGATTGTCTAAGTAGGTCCTCGGTATCTTATCTAGGGTTCTAGGAAGCTTCTATGTGGACCCATTTGATGAAAAAGGGTAAAGAGAAAAAAATAATCAAAAGTTGAAAAAGTTGCTCCAAAAGTTGCTTGAGCAACTTTTACAAGAAATTGTAACTAGCATTATTGGAGGTTGTAACTATCCATGCTCATATTAAGGTCATATTTTGAAAGTTTGGAAGTTTTACCATTAGTTTGTGCATGTGTGAGACTACTGTGCAGATAGTTTGCAGAGTTTTTCATTATTTTATTGTAAAGTACAACAGTGTACAGATTGACACAAGAAATAAATTTTATGTCTTTTGTAGTTTATTATTTCCTAGTTATTTTTCATATTCATACTTTTTTTTAAGTCATAAGATTTGCAAGCTAGAACATATTCTTGCTTACTGGCCTAAGATCTATGTTCATAGGGTTAATTGTGCAAAAATTCTCTAACATAATCACCAATGAGGAAAATGCATGAAGCTCTATGGGGTGATAGGTTAGATCATGTACATAGTGTTTTAAATTAAATTTTCATTTTATTGGTTGGTTTCCATGCCATAGAGTGATGCCCTAGGATGATTGCTAGGAGTAAGTGAGCCTGGATGGTTTTGTGAAAGTTAATGCAGAGCAAACCCATGATCATGCTACATCTAACAAATGAACTTCATAGAATTACTAGGATTTCAACTTGAATGTGCAAGTGTAATGAAATTATGGTTTGAAGTCTGAAGAGATTGAGAGATTTTTAATTGTTGACTAGACTAGAGGCCTAAAACAAAGGCTAGAAACTAGGGCTATCTAGTAAATAGGGTTATGGGTGTCTTGAAGCTCTTAAAATTTGGAATATTGGAGTGCTAGGAGATATATACTATATTTCCAAGGTTATTTGTGGGGTTATTTGGAAGAATTTGAAGTGTGGAAGAAAAATAGGGTTACTAGACCTAGAAGCCATTAGGCCTAATTAGCCCTATATGAAGAAATTGAGTTTTTTGGTGGTTTTTGTTGTGACCAGAAGTGTTGAATGAGGTCAAGAAGGTTATGGACGATATCTATAATATTAGTAGACTCCAAGGAAGTGGAAGTACACGATCCTAAGTGAGGGCTAGGGTTCTAGGAGAAAGAAGGACTAGTAGCACTAGGGCCTTAGTAGGAAGATTAATTCTGCACCAAACCAACTACACCTAGGAGGAAAGTTGGATGAGAAGTCTTGGAGGCTTGGATTGGTGGAAAGACAAGAACAAGAATCATTTTATGGTTAAAGATTAGAACTTTAATTAAGATTGATTACTGGATAGAACCCCAGCCCCTTTGATCAAAGTGGTATCAGTGCCTACTTTTAGTTTGGTTTATGTTGGACATGGAAGATAACTAAGAGGTAAATAGTATGCTACTGAAGGCAATGAGAAAGGGTGCCATAGTAGATTTGTTAGAGGATCTATTGGCCAAAGCCAATCAATGAAACACAGAGAGAAAGAAGAAAATCATAGAATGGGGAGATGAGAGTGAGGAAGAGGATGAAAGCCTTATAGGGGAGACATATAAAAGTTAGGATCCTAAGGTGGATCAAGATAAAAAGGTGTTTATGGATGCCTTTAAGTCTCTGGACAAAGACAGTATGGAAAACATCCCTTCCTATAGTGGTAGTTTGAATGGGGAGGAATTACAAGATGAGTTGGAAGTTATAGACAATCAATTTAATTATAAGGAAGTACAAGAGGAGAAAAGAGTCAAATATTCCAAGGCTAGACTCAAGGAATCAACACTAGTATAGTGGAATATGATGAAAGATGACAAAGTAGTAGTAGGGAAGAAGAAGATAGTATCTTGGGAGAGAATGGAAATTAGGTTGAGAGCCCAATTCCCACCCATAGACTATGAGATTTAGATGTATCAGAAGTTACAAAAACTAAGGTAGAGAGACCTCATAATGAGTGCTTATACTAAAGATTTTAACAAGCTAAGCCTTAGGGTAAGAAGACAAGATGAAGAAGTGGAAAGAGTGGCAAGATACCTCAATGGATTGAGGTAAGGGATATAGGATGAGATCAACATGATGGCTCTTGATAGTATGCATAAATTTTCTTAGTTGGCTTTAAGGGTAGAAGAGAAGGCAAGGAGGAGGCATGAATCATAACATAGAGGTAGAGGCAACATAGGTTTCAAAGGTTGGGTCAACTTTTGTAGAGGATCATGATGAATTAGGCTAGAAGAGACTCAGACCAATGATAGCTATAGAGGTAATCAGAATAAAAAAACATTCCAAAGAGGGGGATATAGAGGAACGGGACCACCTAGAGGTAGGTTCCATTTCCAAAGAAGAGACAATATTATTTTTACTAGAAAATGTTACAGTTGTAAGAAACTGAATGATACTATGGACAAATGTCCTGAAAAGGCTTCTACTTTGTCTATGGGAGAAAGAAAAACAAACTTAGTATAAGAAGATGACACTCAAAGTGTTACATCACCTATCTCTAAGGCAGGACTTGTATTGGATTGTGAGAATCTAATGCTAAGGAGGACCTTGCTAAAGGTACCTAATGCAGTTGAATCACCATAAAGGAAATTTTTATTTAAGATCACTTGCAAGTCACATGGAAAGATTGCAGAGTGATAGTGGACTCTGGCTCCACTAAGAACATAGTTTCCACTGAAATGGTAGACAAGTTGAACATCAAGAGAATACCTCACACTACTCCTTACAAGGTGTCTTGATTGAACAAGGGCCAACAAATACTAGTGGATGAGAAAATATTTATGGAATTTGAGATAGGGGAATACAAGGAAATGGTGTTATGTGACATAATTCCTATGGATTCTTTTCATCCTTTGTTAGGGTATTCATGGTAGTATGGTGTGAAGGCTATATATGATGGAGAGCAGAATAGCTATGTGACAACCAAACAAGGTAATAAATTTTAGATGGACCCTTTGATTGAGCCTAAATAGAAGAAACATATAGGGTCATGTGTGATGTTTTTAAGTGGAAAGGATTTCCTAAAGGCTATGAAGAAGGAGAAAGGAGTATGTTGTGTAGTAGTGGTAAGGCTTAGATAAGAGACCATGGAGAAGGTTCAAGTACCTCAAGAAGTGTAGTAGTTGTTTGAAAGGTACCATGAAGTAATGGAAAATGGGCTACCTAATGCATTTCCACCTATGAGGGTGGTAAGTCATCAAAAAGATCTATTACCGGGAGCAAATCTACCTAACAAGGAAGCCTACAAGATGACACCAAGTGAGAATGCTAAAATTGCAAAGTAACTACAAGATTTGTTGGAAAAGGGCCTAATCAGGAAGAGTTTGAGCCCTTGTGCTATACCAACTATCCTTAAACCTAAGAAGGATGGAAAATGGAGGATGTGTACTAACTCCAGGGTAATCAACAAGATCACCATCAGATATAGATACCCTATGCCAAAAATTAAGGATTTTCTAGGTAATTTGGGAGGATTGTGTTATTTCTCCAAGGTGGACTTGAAATCAGGGTATCATCAAATTAGAGTGAGGCCCAATGATGAATGGAAGACATCCTTCAAGAAAAATGAAGGTCTATATGAGTGGCTAGTAATTCCCTTTGGCTTAACAAATGGCCCAATTGCCTTCATGACATTTCATAGATAAGTTTGTAATTGTGTATTTGGATGATATTTTAATCTTTAACAAGCCTAAGGAGGAGCATATGAAGCACTTGGAGATGGTCTTGAGGAGGCTACATCAAGAGAAGTTGATTGTCAATCAAGAAAAATGTGAGGTCCTAAAATCTAAATTGGTATATCTTGGATTTTTTGTTGATTTTTAATGGTTTGGCATCTTACTATAGGAATTTTTGAGAGGATTCAATCATGTATGTGCACCTATCCTCAACACAATTAAGGGAGGTATCAAATGTCAATTTAAATGGATAGAAGTAGTAGAGAAAGGATTTGATATTTTGAAAAGAAAGATTGCAGCTTTACCTACCCCAATGTTTCTTGAGTTAAATCAACTCTTTGTTGTAGACTGTGATGCTAGTAAGCTAGCTATTGAAGTAGTGTTAAGCCAAGAAGGACATCCAATAGCATTTTTCTTTGAGAAGTTGAATGAAGAAAAATAGAGGTACTCTACTTATAAACTTGAGTTATATGCAATGTTTTGAGACTTGAAGAAATGGAGGAATTATCTTCTTCCATAAGAATTTTTTGTTTATACAGACAACCATGCCCTTAGCTTCTTGAATAGGAAGGACAAACTAAATCAAAGCCACCTCAAATGGGTGGAATATTTGTAGTCATCCACCTTTATGATGAAACATAAGAAAGTTCTGAGCACAAGTTTGTTGATTCTCTTAGTAGGATATTATTAGATCCATCCAAGAGATCCAGTTGTAGACTGTAGGAAAGAGGATCTAAGAGACCTCTACAAGGATGATAAGGACTTCAAAGAAACCTATAAGGTATGTGACAAGTTAAAGCAAGGTTTTAAGGTATAATTTAATAATTATATGTTTTAGGAAGGTTTTCTCTCGAAAGGGCATCTATTGTACATTTCCCAGTGCTCCATGAGGGAGAATATCATCAAAGAAAAGCATCAAGGAAGTTTAGGGGACATTTTGGGGTAGACAAAACACTAGAACAAGTTTCTAGGTACTACCACTAGCCTAGATTGTAGACTAATGTTAGAAGGTTTTTGGAGCAATGTCATGTATGTCAAAGGGCTAAAGGAAATAATAGTAATGTAGGATTATACCAACCCCTCACCATCCCACAAAGGCCACAGGAGTGCTTGAGTATGGACTTTGATTTAGGACTCTCTAAAACACCTAGAGGGTATAATAGCATGTTTTTAGTTGTCGACCATTTCAAAAATATGGTGCACTTCATCCCATATAGGAAAAAAAATGATCCTTCACACACAGTAGGTCTTTTCTTTAGAGACCTAGTGAGGATCTATGGTCTGCTACTCAATATAGTGAGTGATAGGGACACTAAATTCATAAGGCATTTTTGGAGAACCCTTTGGAAGATGTTGGGATCTAATTTTTACTTTTATTTAGCTTATCATCCTTAGTTTGATGGAAAAAAATAAGTAGTGAACAAATCTATAAGAAATCTATTAAGGTGTTTGACCAAGCAACATGGTTAATCATAGGATCATAACATAGGGTAGGCAGAGTATGCTTATAATGACTTTATTAATAGGAGTACTAGAAAGAGCCCATTTGAAATTGTATATGGGACTCACCCCAGGGGAATTCTCAAGTAAAGTGATCTCAACTTACATGACAAAAGAAGTGCACAAAGAGAGTCATTCACTAAACAAATAAAAGAATTACAAAATCAAGTTAGGAAGACAATGCAAAACCAAGTGGAAAATTATAAAACAAGGGTAGATAAAAAAGGAGAGACCTATAATTTAAAGTGGGAGATTTGGTACTTGACCATTATTAGGAAAGAGAGGCTACCAAAGGGCCACCCAACCAAGTTATTGATGAAGAAGATAGGACTTCTAAAAATCATATAGAAGTTTGGAAACAATGCCTATGAAATTGAACTTCCTTCTGACTTGGTAATATTACCTATTTTCAATGTTTGTGATTTTCTTCCCTAAAAAGGTACTAATATTGATGTTGATGTTGATCACCACACTCTTGCAAACTGGGAAGGGGTTGATTGGGTTCAATACTTGCCAACTCCCCAACCTTGAAAACTAGGCAACATTATGAATTCTAAGGTGATCAAGAAGACTAGGAAAGGCACCCACAAGACGTACTTGGTAAAATGGAAGGAATTACCTAATGATGAAGCCACTTGGATTATTGAGGTAGACATACTAAAGCATGGGATCATCGTTGAAGACCTTCTAACTCAAGGGACTTGAGTTCTTTGTCCTAGGGGAGTATGGTGTAGGGAACCTTCATAATTTTTGTTTTTGGAGTGATTAAAGGTTAGTTAAGTTGATGTATGCACTTAATTAGTTCCAAGAGTCATTGGAGTGTAACTAATCCAAATGTACATGCCAAGTTTCTCATTAGGTCTTAGGTTACTCAAAAGTTTCTTATTGAGCCAAAATTTGCTTAAAAGGTCTAATAAGATTAGTGTTGGGAATATAAGGTCTTTAATTTTCTAAATAGGTCCTAGGTATCTTATCTAGGGTCCTAGGAAGATTCTAGCTGGGCCCATTTGACCAAAAGTGCTAAAGAGAAAAGATTCCTCAAAAGCTGCAAAGTTGCTCAAAAAGTTGCTTGAGGAACTTTTGCAATTTTCACTAGAAATTGCAACTAGTAGTTTTGGAGTTTGTAACTAACCATTCTTGGGTATATGAGCATGGAAGGTCATATTTTGAAAGGCTGGAATTTTTACTATTAGTTTGTGCATGTGTGGGACTACTACACAAACATTTTGCAAAGTTTTCCATTGTTTTAAGGTATAGTATGATAGTGTATAATTTGGCATATGAGATCAATTTTATGAATTTTGTAGTTTAGTTTTTTTTGGTTCTTTCTCATATTCATACTTTTTTCAAAGTCATAAGGTTTTCAAGCTACAACATTTTCTTGTTGATTGGCCTAAGATCTACCTTCATGGGGCTAATTGTGCAAAAAAGTCTCTAACCTAATCACCCATAGTGGAAAATGGATGAAACCTGGTGGGGTGATAGGTTAGATAGTGTACATAGTGTTTTGGTTTCATTTTGAATTTAATTGGTTTCTTTCAAAGTTATAGATTGATGCCCTCAGCTCACTACTAGGAGTAAGTGATCTTGGATAGTTTTGTGAAAGTTGATGTAGAACACACCCATGATCATGTTGGGTCTAAAAAATGGAGTTCCTAGAAGATCTAAGATGTCAACTTGAATGTGTAAGTGGAATGGAAAGTTTTTTTGAAGTTTGAAGAGATTTAGAGATTTTTAGTTTCTAACTAGACTAGAGACCTAAAAAAAAAGCTACGAACTAGGGCTATGTAGTAAATAGGGTTATAGGTGTCTTGAAGCTCTTAAAATTTGGAATCTTGGAGTGCTAAGAGATAAATAACAGATTCTTAAGGTTTTTTGTGGGTTATTTTGGAAGAATTTGAAGTGTGGAAGAAAAACATGGTTAGTAGACCCAAAAGCCATTAGGCCTAATTAGCCCTATGTAAATAAATTGAGTTTTCTTTGGGTTTTGTTGTGACTAGAAGTGTTGAATGAGGTCAAGAAAGTTATGGGGGGTACCTACAATATCAGTAGTCTCCAAGGAAGTGGAAGTGCAAGATCCTAAGTGAGCACTAGGGTCATAGGGGAAAGAAAGGCTAGTAGGTCTAGGGCCTTAGTAGGAAGATTAAGTACACACCAAACCAACTACACCTAAGAAGCAAGTTGGAGGAGAAGTCTTGGAGGTTTGGATTGGTGAAAAGACAAGAATAAGAATCATTGGATTATTCAAGATTAGAACTTTAATTAGGAGTGGTCATTGGATAGAACCCTAGGCCATCTACATCAAAACTAAGCATGGCATAGGACAAAAGCCCACACCTAGCTAACCTTGGATTCCCCTTTGTTGCCCCAATATAATGGTCTTGGTTACTAGACAAGCTTTATTGATAGTCTACTTTGTGAGAAGATTGGGGTTTTGTTTGGCAATTATTTGGAGATTTCCTTTTCTATGATGATATAAAACCTATGGTGGAAAATCAATAAGAGAATATTACAAAAAAAATAGTTATTATTTCTATCAAAAAGGGTATATCAAATTAGTAAGGCCTTACCATAAAATAGGGGTAAATTTTTATATAAAAAGATTTCAAAAACAAGATCTCAATTAAAACCAAAAAGACCACTAACCAAAACATAGAAGGACATAGATACCAAAAAGAAGCTATTGATAGTTCCATGTTATCCATCTTCTTAGTAGATTCATTTATCTCTTTTGCCTCATTGGCAATAGTGTGTTCCTTTTTCTTTTTAGTTTCCCTGGATCTTCTTCTAGGATTAGACTAAGTATCCCCTGGAAACTATATATCATCTAAAAATTGTATTATGGATTTGTCCATATTAGGGTTCTCTAACTTCCAAAGAAGGATTTTAATATGATCATTCAAGTCTTTCAAGATCTTGTAGCATTGATAAAAAAATGCTTTTCAAAGAAACATTAGTTCTAGAAACCTTACCTTATGATTTCAAGATAATCTCCTCCATTCATTTAAAATTATTAGTATGCTTCTATTTTCTTAACATGTCTATATTTTACCCCATGTTCAATTTGACTTCATCCATTGAATAGCTATCAATATTAGCCCCCTCTTAGTCATTGACCTTACTCTCCATATCCATGAGTTTTAGATGGACATCCTTAAATTCATGGAAGGACAATTTAATAGCTTTGTAAAAGCATAGCACCTCGCCCCTATAAAAAAAATACCCACCAAATGGGATTCTCATAACTTGGGATATCATTTCCTCATTAATAGTAAATTTCTTTCCTTGAAAAACTAAAATACCCTCATCCCAAATTTTATAGAAAAATTTAGTGACCATGGAGTTACCTCCATGATGTCACTCTATAAATGGGGTAAGACCTCCAGATTTTACGATCTCTCAAACCCTCTTTATTTTCCTCAACTCATCGTAGAAAATAGTGTCTTTGTACCTCCTCTACACATCCATGTAAATTAAAGAACATATCCAATAGTTTGAGTAGCTAGCAAGAAGAACCCAAACCACACTAAATTTGTAGAGCCCCTACTATTTATAGTGAAAGAGAATATAATGGATAGTAAAGATATTATAAATAAGACTAGATTTGATTTTAAAACACCCATAAAATATGCAAGCTGAAGTGGCAATTATACCATATCTATGCCAAGGACAACTTACCTTCCTTATAATATTAAAAACTCCACTTTGAAGTAAAAATTTAATCATTTTTCAATACTCCTTTTGTTCCATTAATCTTATCATAACTAATATCATATGTAACCTTAGTTGGTAAATCTACCTCCCCTTGCCATGTTACTTTTTGATTAGATCAAGCTACCATATTAGATAATTAGTCAGCAACCAAATATAATTCTATAAATGTATGGAAATATTATATTTCATTGAGTTTAGAATTTCCCTAGCATTTAAAATAATTTTGAATATTTTGCAAGTAGGATTAAACAAACCATTAAAGCATCTAACTACATTTTTCAAATCTCCTTGAAGCTATAACTTTGTGACATGTGACTCCTTCGCTAGTTTGAGAGCATGAAAAAATGTGATTACTTGTGAATAGTGATTAGTTTGTTTTCCCAAGGGGAGCACCAAAAAATGGTTCCTTAACACTACCCCACACCTAGCCAACCCTAGATTTTTCTTAACTACCCCAATCTAATGGTCTTGGTTACTAGACAGGCTCTATTTATAGTCTCCTTTATGAGAAGATTGGATTTTTGTTTCCCAATTATTTGTAGATTTTCCTTTTCCATGATGATATAAAACCTATGGTGGGAAAGAAATAAGAAAATATTAAGAAAAATAATTAGCTATTATTTCTATCAAAAAGGGTATATAAAATTAGTAAGGCCTTGCACTAAAATAGGGGTAAATTTTAATTAAAAAATAAAAGGTTACAAAAATAAGATCCCAAGAAAAAACATAAAGAGCCCTATCCCAATCAACAATTTCATCAAAATTAAAAGATAAATACAATAGAAAATGCCTCTTATAACTAATATTCTAGTCTTTCATGTGAGCTAAATCATATTTAGTTAAAAAACTAGAAAAACCATTTCACTCATGAAGCATATGAATGAAACTAATAGAGTCAAGAGACTTGGAGAAGTGGAGAATCTAATTATTAATTGAATCCAAGTGTCAATTTGTTGACAATTTGGCTAGGCCGGACATTTTTAAGTTTCCATTTATGGAAATATATCAATCATATGAAGTAAGCATAACATGAAGATGAAGATACGATAGTTATACTTAGAAAATTGTCTAAGTGTTGAGTTATTTATCAGATGAAGTATATAGATTTTTTATTGGTGAGCTTCGCAATCGTATCACAGACATATGTAGAGTTAGATGCATATATTTGAGATTATGATGATGATGTATATGAGTGTACAGGATTGTACAAAGTATATAGGCATAGTTATGATGAGTTTACCAGTTATAACAATGTACAGGTAGAACATAGCATGATCACAAAATGAATATTTTGGGTGAAAGAATTCTTATTTTTACCAAAGTAATTACTTAAATAATTAGGGATGACATCCTAAATCTTAACCCTAAGTTGGAAAAATTAAATTTTATATTTTGGTAAAATTTATAAATGCATGAAAGCCAATTGGAAAGATATTTGTAATTAGCAAGGTAAAAAGAAAGATTGCTAAATGTGAAGTTATGTGTGGTGTAATGTTATATCGATGTAATATTTTATGATGTGAATTTTGATGTATTATCAAGGAATGTGAATTGTGATAAATTTTTGAAGAGAAGAGAAAGAAATATCAGATATTAAAGATATCAACAACAAGATAGAGGTATTTGTATCTATCTTGTTATATTGAAGCACTTTATGTATATTGCATTTTTGGGAAGTGGGCTCATCTTGTATACATTTTGTAATTTTATATCACAACTCTTAATAGGTTTGATGCTTCTAACAAGGCCCAAGTCCTCTAACAAGGATTGAAACACTATAGGGATGTAATAATAGACTCCTAATAGGGTCAATATCTTTCACAAGATAATTTTGATTAATATATCATTTTTTTGATGCCATCCACACCAAGGTTTTCCCTTGCCCAAGTTTTCCCTAGTTAAAAAAATGGTGTTATAGGTTTTTTTATTACATGGTTATGTTTACTCTTTAGCATAGTTAGTTTTCTTTCTTATGCAAGTTATAAAGTTGTTAAAGATATTTAGTTTTGGGCTAAAGTTTGTGAAATACTATTTCAGCCCACCCCTCTCTATTTCCAATTTTTGGCAATTGGTATTAGAGCATAGTTAGTATAAGGAGTCTAAAAAAATTGAGTAGGATCCCTATGCATATCAAACTGTTATAGAAGAACCTAGAATAATCTCTTGAGCACATTGATATTCCTACTAAAGAAATAGATGCTTTGAAAGAAATATATGAAGATGCTAAAGAATAAATTGGAAAGATAAAAATTAAGATAGATCATCTTAAGTCCAAGAAAGAGCCTAGATATTAGATCAAGGAAACTGATGAAGTTTCCTTATTGAAGAAAGAAAATAAGATCCTAAAGCATGAATTTAAGATTACAAATCTAAATTCCTGCTTGATGGATGATACCAATAAAGTTGAATAAGATGTGAAGTTTGAAAATGCAGATATGAGATCCAACCTTACCAAATTGACATTTGAGCTTGAGTCTACCAAGTTTTAGTATGTAGATCTTGAGAAGTATAACACTATTGTAAAAGAAGAGTTAACCTAGTCTAAGAAAAAACTTGAGAAATTCTATTCTAGCAGTATAAAGCTTGATGAACAAATGATTTTTTAAGAGACCTTCTTATGAAAAGACTAGTCTTGGATATTTCATTGGAGAAAACTCAGCTAAGAAAGTTGAAGCTATAAAGGAATCAGGTCCTGAAAAGCATCACCCTATGTAAGAAAAGGTAGATGTGAACAAGATTGAGTCAATTCAATCTGATGATGCACCTAAGGAGCTTGAGTAATCCAAACAATTTGAAAAGGTTGATGAATGTAAGAAGCCTGAGAAAAATGAATCACTTAAATAAGTGAGATATAAATTCAAAGGTAGATGTTATGCAAGTAATGGAATTGATCATATGAAAAGAGACTGTATAGGTAATTTATTTAAACCTATTACTAATTTTTATTGTTATAATTGTCATGGTTTTGGTCATAGAGAAGATAATTGTAAAAATCCTAACTTTGATAATAATAATAACAATAGTAGAATGTTAAAGAAGTACTAACCCTGTAGGAAGAATTTTTGATGAAAGAAACTATAGAATGAGATGCAACATTGTTTGTTACAAGTGCAACAACTTTTGACATATTTCTAGAGATTGTAAAGCACTTGTTAACTAGTCTCAACCTAGATTTGGAAATAATACACCCGTATGCCATATATGTAACAACTTTGGTCATGTAGAAAGATTTTGTAGAATGGACATGACAAAAAAATGAGGAATCCAAATTTCAAATGGAACATGAATAGGAATGCTAGAATGAATGGCATCACTAGTAACAACCAAAAAGACAATTTTAGGGAACATGTAGAAGAATTTAAAGAAGTATTTGTCAAATCCAAAGATCCATCAAGTTCAGATGTGGTGTTGGATGGATAGTCAAATGAAGCACTTGAAGGTAGATTGAAGTTAGTAGTGGTATTTGATTCATCCTACTTGAATTAAGTATTTTAATAAAAGGAGCATCAAAAAGGTAGAAGAAATGTTAGAGAAAGGATTAACGTATGTATAGGTTGTATAAGGTAGAACATAATGTGTAGAAGCCATGGTTAAGTATGCAAATTATTTAGAGTTCATATGTGATTTCACAAAGTAAAACAAGGTTACACATAAAGAAAGATCAACTTTTTGTGGATTGCGTACTCACACAATTAATAGAGTAGGTAAACACAAAAGACTTAATGATAAAAATCAAGATTTTGAGCATCATTAAACCTATGAAGAGTTAAGGAGTGAATTAAGAGAAAATACAAGGCAATCAAAGAATCATTAAAGAAAAATCACTTGTAAACACTATTTTTGAGAAGATAAGGTATTTTATGGATTCTAATATGTAAAATTGAAAATTTAAGTTTAATATTTGATTTAGAAATGGATAGATCTTTAATAAATAATGTTGAGGATGAGGAAAAACCCAAGATGAAGATAAACCCTATACAACACTTGGAAGATGATCCAACAATAGCATTTTTTATTATTCTCGATGAAGTGTTATATTTGGAAAACATTGATAGTTATCTTAAGAGAATTTTTGAGATATTAGGGGAAGGGAATGTGACTAAGGAATTCAAGCTAATTAATAAGCAAGACACTTTTTTAAAGATTGGTTATGAGAACTTGGAGAAGATTGAACCTATTAAGTTCTTTTTTTCCCATGATCTTGACAATGGAAATTGGATAATGATAATATTGAGCAGAATTCATGATGGACAATTCTAGTTAGGAGAGAATGTGTTAGATATATCAAAAAACCTAATTCATGAAGTGATCAGTCTATGCAATGAAGTTTCAATACATGTAAATGAAAATAGTGTGAAGGAACTTGTGTTGGAAAATACTAAGTCTAAATATAATGGAAGAGGAATATGATGTAAGATTCATATGTAGAATCATGCCATCTAAGATTGATGGGGACACAACCCAAGAACAGAATGGAACCAACAGAAAGGGAAAATTATATTAACTGAGAAAATAAGCTAGTACAAATAGTGCAGAGAAAATAAACTTCAAAACATTCCCTAAGGGCTTACAATAGCATAAATCTGGAGAATATTTCTCCTTTTAGCACCTCTTCTCAAACTCCACTCCGAACTGCCTTTTACAATGCCAGAAATCTCCTTAAATAGACCCCAGAGGGTTAAGGACTAGGAGTACATTCTAGAAAGTGCTAGTAGGCATCCACCGACAAAATAGAAGGTTCCAGAAGCCATGTTAGAAGTCGGTGCAAATCTAGAAGAATCCAGAAACGGTAGCCGAACTTTTGGGAGGCATAACTTTTGAACCGTAGCTCCGATTGATGAACCGTTTACATTTTCGAAAAGCTCTTGAAGCGCTCTATAGCCCTATGGACAAGCTTCACTCGTACCCCATTTTTCGACCCTTTTCAAGGTCATTTAATGCCCCAAACCTGACTTTGAAGCATTCTTAGGAGGTCTCCAAAACTCGAAAAACTATAATAACTTTCAAACCGTGGGGCCTTTTGACCTGATTCTTTTTTTGGAATGCTCTAAATATAAATTACATTCATCTGGCCAAGTCACACCTTCTAGGTCACCAAAATGATGGCCAAATTGCATGCTCCTATTTTTTCGGGATTTTCAAATGCACTTATAGTTGAACTATGAGAGTTAGAACCTTTATTTGAGCCAAATGGGTATCCAAAAATGTAAAGACATGAAACATAAACTAAGTCTAAGTAAATTTTTTTGGGTGACACAGGATTGCCCTTATACCTCTGGATGCTCCTGCATCAGACACCCAGGGTAGATTGAAAAGTGACCCTGTCACTTTATGGATGGTAGAGGAAATCCCAAATGGAAAACCTCAGCTGCTGAAATCCAAGTTGAGTCCTCGATCGGCCGTCCTTTCCATTTGACCAAACACTCTTTATACTACCTGTTTCTGGTACTCCTACCCACACGATGATCTAGAATGTCTTCTATCTCCTCCTTCTTAGAAGCAAGAATTGGACATGGCTCTAAAACTAGCTCCTCATCTGCACCATCATCATGATACTCTGTTAAATCTGCAATGTTGAAAATGGGAGAAATGTGAATACCATCTGGCAGCTCCACCTCATATGCATTTCCTGAGTTATCTTTCTTCAAAACTTTGTAGGGGCCAAATTTCTTCATTTTCAGCTTGTTGTAAGTACCAACTGGAAATCTTTCTTTTCGTAAGTGCACCATGACTAGATCCCCTACTTGGAATTCCTTATGTCTTCTCCTTTGATCAGCCCTAGCTTTATACTCTTGATTCATCTTGATAATGTGTGCTTGAACCTCCTCATGTAGCCACTTGATGTGTTCAGCAAATTCCTCAGCTTCAGCACTTGTCCTCTCCCCTTGTTCTATCTTCCTCAATTCTGGTGCAGTCCTTGGGCTATTCCCATATACAATTTGAAATGGTGATTTTCCAGTACTCCTATTTATAGAGTTATTATAAGCAAACTCCGCCTGTGGTAGAATCAAATCCCATCCCTTGGGCTTATCTCCAACTAAACATCTCAGCAAATTACCCAGACTTCTATTTACCACTTCTGTTTGGCCATCAGTCTGTGGGTGATGCGTGGAACTGAATTTCAATTCTGTTCTCAACTTCTTCCACAATGTCCTCCAGAAATACCCCACAAATTTAGTATCTTGGTCAGAAACTATACTCCTTGGAAGACCATGTAGTCTTACCACCTCTTTGAAAAACAAGTCTGCAATATGGACAACATCATGAGTTTTGTGGCATGGAATGAAATGTGCCATTTTGGAGAACCTATCCACCACCACGAATATTGAGTCATTACCCCTTTGTGTCCTTGGAAATCCAAGAACAAAATCCATACTTATGTCCTCCCATGGCCTTGATGGAATAGGCAATGGCTGATATAGGCCAGTATTTTGACTAAACCCCTTAGCAACTTGACAAACCTGGCAACTCTGTACAAACTTCTTCACATCCTGTGTAATTTGAGGCCAAAAATAATGTTCTCTAAGAATGGAAATGGTCTTATCCCAACCAAAATGTCCTGCCATCCCTCCACTATGTTTCTCCTTAATCAGATTTTCCCTCATGGAACTCCTTGGAATGCACAATTGACTACCTTTGAACAACATGCCATCCTGAATCAAATAGTCTAACCACTTGGTTCTATCTACAGCAATAGGTTCTTTACAAGCTTTCCATGCTTCAACAAAATCAGGATCCTCGAGGTACAAATTCTTGAGTTCATCAAACCCAACTACTTCAACCTGCATTCTTGTAAGCAACAGTTGTCTCCTACTTAATGCATCTGCAACCCTGTTAGATTTTCCACTTCTATGCTTCAACACAAATGTATAACTCTGCAAGAATTATACCCACTTCATATGCCTCTAATTCAATTTACCTTGGCTATTTAGGTACTGTAATGCCTGATGATCAGTATACAAAAAAAATTCCTTTGGCAATAAATAATGCCTCCATTTCTTTAAGGCCTGAACTAATGCATAGAACTCTTGATCATAAACATAATACTTCTTCTTTGCATCATTCAATTTTTCACTAAAATATGCAATAGGCTTACCTTCTTGGCTTAATACAGCCCCAATAGCAATACCACTAGCATCACAATCCACCTGGAATACTTTTCTAAAATTTGGAAGTGCCAACACAGGCTGTTCTGTCACCTTCTTCTTCAGCAATTCAAAACTTCTCGCAGCTACTGCAGTCCATTTGAACTCTTTTCTATCCCCTCTTATTGTATCAGGTAGAGGTGCACATATGGCACTGAAATTCTTAATAAACTTCCTGTAAAAACTAACCAGACCATGAAATGATCTTACCTCAGTAGCAGACCTTGGAGTAGGCCATTCCAAGATGGCTTTTACCTTCTCTGGATCCATTTTGAGAGCTTCAGGTGATATAACAAATCCCAAATAGACTAACTCCCTTTTTGCAAAGACACACTTCTTTAGATTAATTAACAGTTTCTCTTCCCTTAGCCTTTCAAGGACACTACGAATATGCAGTAAATGTTCTTCCAAAGTCTTGCTGAAAATTAAAATATCATCCAAATAGACAATAACAAATTTTCCCAAGAACTTCTTAAGTACCTCATTCATGAGCCGCATGAAGGTGCTTGGGGCATTCATCAATCAAAAGGGCATGACTAACCAGTCATAAAGACCCTCCTTGGTCTTGAAGGTTGTTTTTCGCTCATCTCCTTCTCGAATCTGTATCTGATGATAGCCACTCTTCAGATCTATCTTTGTGAAGTACTGAGCTCCACTCAAGCAGTCCATAAGATCATCCATCCTTGGTAAAGGAAACCGATACTTGATGGCTATCCTATTTATAGCTCGAGAATCTGTACACATCCTCCACTCTCCATCCTTCTTTGGTGCAAGTACTGCAGGTACTGCACATGGACTTAGGCTCTCTCGAATCAAGCCCTTCCTCAACAGCTCCTGAACCTGTCTATTTAGCTCCTCTGTTTCAGTAGGAGTCATCCTGTGAGCAGCCTTGTTAGGAAAACTAGCTCCTGGAATCAGATCTATCTGATGATTGATTTGCCTTACTGGTGGCAATCCATCTGGAACATTATCAGAGATAATATCTCCAAATTCCCCTAGTAAATCTGAAACTTCAAATGGTATTTCACTACTACCTTCTTTATCTTTCCTAGGAATCAAAGCATAGCACATGCGCTGATGTTTCATGCCATCTAAAAACTTCCTTCCATCAACAAGACAAATCCTAGCACTGCTACATACCTTTTCACCTTCCTTTTTCATGGGCTTCAATTTGTGGCGAACTCCATCCTTTGTCAGAGAGTATGTGTTTGCATGTCCATCATGTATTGCATGTCTATCAAATTGCCATGGTCTACCCAACAATAGATGGAAAACATCCATTGAAATAACATCACAGAGAACTTCATCATGGTAACTCCCAATTTTGAATTTTACTAAACATTGTTCACTTACCAGGACCTTCTGATCATCTTTTACCCAAGAAATCCAATAGGGCTGGGGATGTTTCTCCCTCTTGAGCTACAGCTTAGAGACCATCTCTTCTGATACCAAGTTATCAGTGCTACCACCACCAATGATCACATCACAACATTTATCCTCACACTTGGATCTGGTACGGAACAAACTCCTCCGTTGTCCTGGTTCATTCTCACCACTTAGTAGGACTTTTTCATTTACCAAGGTCTCTCCTCTTTCTGCATCCTCTGAATGTGATGATTGTGCATCCTCATCCACATGAGCAACCCTAGCTTGGCCCTCAGCTCTCCTATCTGTCCTTCCTTGTCATTGAGGGCATTCAAAGGCACGATGACCTTCTTCATTGCAATGGAAATAGGTACCACAGAAACCTCCTCTTCCTTGTCCACGTCCTCTACCTCTTCCTCTTTGATTTCCAAAGTCTTGATCACGGGAGCAGTTGAAACCCTCATTCCTCTGGTTCTTGCTAGTACCCTCATCTTCATTTTTCTTTTGAGTTTCATTGCGGCCTCCAGATGATCTACCGCTTCCTCTTCCTCCTTGACCACGCCCTCTTTGTCTTCCTTCAAACCTTTTACTCAGCTTCTCTTCAACTCATAGGGCAAACTGGTATGCTTCTTCAACGCTGGTCATTCTTACCAGACTTATTTCCTCCTGGATGCTAGGTCCCAACCCACTGATATAATGAGAAACCTTCTCCTTATTTTCTTCTACATGCCCCACTCTAATCAAGAGTCGGTAAAACTCCTCTGTATATTCTTGGACTGATCTTCCTGCTTGCTTTAACCCATGCATCTCCTTAAACAGATCAAGCTCGTAGTCCACAGGAATGAACTGCTTCTTCAATTTGTCCACCATGCGATCCCATCTTGTGATCTTCTCCTTTCCTCTTCTAAGTCTTTCTAGTTGAACCTCTTGCCACCATATTTTGGCATGGCCTTTCAGTTTGGCCTTTGCAAACTTAACCCTATCTAGGTCCCTTAGATCCTCATACTCAAAGTATTCTTCCAGTTCATTGATCCAATCGATCAACTCATCTGGTTTCAAATTTCCCAAAAATATACCCACTTCAATTGTAGGTCTTTTCCCAAACCTAGTAATGGCCCTAAAAAGCCTTTCCTCTACAGTATTCAGAACTTCCCCATCAACTTCCATTAATTCCTCTTCATTGTCATCCTCACTATTGTCATCTGCGGCAATATTTGCTCCTCTACGAAGCTCCTCTTGCAATGCTTGTACCTATCTCTGGAGGGCTCTAACCTCCTCAGGATCAATAGCTCTGGCCCTTCTGCCACGCTCTCTTCGTGGGGGCATCTTCTAACTCGAACCCACAACCACACAGTCCTAGTGCAAACTACCTCACAGTCGGTGCTCTGTCTACACACTCAGGAAAACCCGCTCTGATACCACTTGATGGAAACATAACCCAAGAATAGAATGGAACCAACAGAAAGGGAAAATTATATTAACTAAGAAAATAAGCTAGTACAAATAGTGCAGAGAAAATAAACTTCAAAACATGCCCTAAGGGCTTACAATAGCATAAATCTGGAGAATATTTCTCCTTTTAGCACCTCTTCTCAAACTCCACTCCGAACTGCCTTTTACAATGCCAGAAATCTCCTTAAATAGACCCCGAAGGGTTAAGGACTAGGAGTACATTCTAGAAAGTGCTAGTAGGCATCCACTGACAAAATAGAAGGTTCCAGAAGCCATGTTAGAAGTCGGTGCAAATCTAGAAGAATCCAGAAACGGTAGCCGAACTTCTGGGAGGCATAACTTTTGAACCATAGCTCTGATTGATGAACCGTTTACATTTTTGGAAAGATCTCGAAGCGCTCTATAGCCCTATGGACCAGCTTCACTCATCCCCCATTTTTTGACCCTTTTTGAGGTCATTTAATGCCCCAAACCTGACTTTGAAGCATTCTTAGGAGGTCTCCAAAACTCGAAAAACTGCAATAACTTTCAAACTGTGGGGCCTTTTGACCTGATTCTTTTTTTGGAATGCTCTAAATCTCAATTACATTCATCTGGCCAAGTCACACCTTCTAGGTCACCAAAATGATGGCCAAATTGCATGCTCCTATTTTTTTGGGATTTTCAAATGCACTAATAGTTGAACTTTGAGAGTTGGAACCTTTATTTGAGCCAAATGGGTATCCAAAAATGTAAAGACATGAAACAGAAACTAAGTCTAAGCACATTTTTTTGGGTGACACAGGATTGCCCTTATACCTCTAGATGCTTCTACATCAAAGATATGTTCAAGTTCTAGAGAGGATGACATGGAAACATGCTTTATCCATGCAACCTACAAGATATGTATTGAGAAAGTAAAAGTGAACATGTCATGTGAGATTTTGAGAGGATAGTTAGTCATGAATTTGGAAAGGATAAAGATGGTGAAGAATAGGCAATTTAGATTTAGATCACTAAAAACTTACATATTTGTCTACCTGATCAAAAGATTTCCATTCTTTTATGTAAATGAGTTTCTAAGAAATGACAAGAGTGCCATGGAGAAGAAAACAAACCTATCCAAAAGATACCTTATTAATAAGATTGAAATTAGTATAGACTTGATTGAAAACACATTCCAAGGAGAAATGAAACAAAGTTACAAAATTCCACCTTTAGTAGTGAGCGAATTCAAAAATGACATATATTTCATAGTAGATAAAAAAATTCACCTACATAGAGCAAGTAAAACCTCAAATGGAGTATGTAGAGTCACTTCAACATGAAGCCACTGAAGAGAAAGTTCAAGGGTATGTGGAAGTGATTCTCAAGTTAGCTAGAGATGAAGGATTTAACAGATTTGGAACCTATGAAGAAATAATGCAAATGATTAATCAAGGTCAACTTGAGAAGTCAACCAAGAAGAATGTTGAGTCTACCATAAAGAAGATCATGAAAGAATCCCAAATGAATCTTGAAGTGACAATAGCTATGAGAAAAATAGTGGCAAAAATGAAGAGGAGTGGAATAGAAGGTATTATGTTTGTGACTCCACTTACAATAGCATAACCCTTACTTACATACCCATTGGCATAAGGCGTAATAGTTGCAGAATCTTAAGCAACAACATTGGTAATACCACATGTATTTGTGTCTCCAAAACAACCATAGAGAGCACCCACAATTCCATTAGTGGAATCAAGTGAAGTGAAAGAAGAAGGGAACATTATAGAAGTAAAGAGGAAATCAACAAGATTAGAAGATTAAACAAGAACTAGTAGAGACCCAAAAGAAAAGAAGAGTAACACAGATGGAAGTTGGGCTAGGGAAGAGTGAAAAGGTCTTAATGACCTATGAAGGGAAGAAGATTTTGTTAGAAATATAAGAGGAGTAACTAAGAACAGGGAGGGGAATTAGTTACCACTAAAATAAATCCCAAATCCCTTATATGTCAACACAATTTAAATTTAAACTTTGATAAATTGTATTTTGATATAACTCAACAAACACATAGGCACTCAGTTAACACTAGCATATGTTGTAACTTGACAAATATTAAAAATTAATTGTTACTTGGCAATAATTGATCTTTAAGATGTTAAGTGTGATTAACCTTAATTAAACTTAGTTGGATACATATGAAAGTAAATAGAATGAACACAAGTGAAACCAAGATTTAACATGGAAACCCAATTTGGGAAAAACCACCAATTGTAACTAGATAATAATTTTCACTCATCTGAATTGAGCCCTATTAGGAATCAAACTTGTTAAAGGTTACAAAACACACATTTAGGTGTGCCCCTATTAGAGGATTTAATCACCCTATTAGGAGTGGCCTTGTTAGAGTCTTTATACACCTCAATCTAGAAATACCACCTTGTTTGAAGATTTATAAATAGTTGTTAAGCCAACTTTGTTAGGAAAGTTAGATGAATGCTACAATGGTTAGAAAGTAACAATGAAATGACCTAATTTCTGATGCAAATGAATTGCTGATTTTAGATCTCAATTATGGCTTCAATACTTGATCTTTCTTTATTGAATGTATCTTTGTAGCTCGACAAGGATATGCTTCTTATCCTTCAAATTCACTTCCTCTAAGCATTCTTCTTTTTCACACTCTTCTTCTCTCATTTAAATCTCACAACTTGACCTTATATTTATATCTTATACAATATCAATTCATCTTGAATAAAAAACATAATAAATAAAATTCATCTTCTTAGTTGGCCAAAACCATCAAACAAATCCAACTAACTTAGTAAGCCAAAATTAGAAAATCCTTCATTAGCCAACCCTGTTCAGTAGAAACTAACTGAAAAGGATTTTAATTCATTAACTAAGTGTTCTCAGTTAACACTAGTTTTCATGCCAACTCTATTTATCTCCTAAATGAACTCAATAGACATTTTTTTATGCAAATCCTCCTTGGTAACTAAGTGAGCTCAGTTAATCACTCAGTGAACTCAATAGACATTGTTTTATGCAAATCCTTTTTGGTAACTAAGTGAGCTTAGTTGATCACTCATTACCTTCCAACTTTTTTTTTTCTCCTGAGTGAGCTTGATAGACACTGTCATCTAAACTTGGCAGACACAATAATGCTAGGCATCCATAGAAAACTATCTTCATTGCCCTAGTGAGCTTGGCATCCACTAACTGGAGAATATATGACATTTTGTGTAACATCAAAGACAATATATAATTGACTAATTATTTACAACAATATCCCTCTTTGGTATTGATGGCAACACAACATGTTATAATACAATGAAATTATAGAGAAAAATAAAGTAAGTAAAATATCCTTAGTTTCAATCTAATTCTCATCCATGAGAACTCCCTCTATTAGTAAACTCTAAATAGACTGTAACATCTTCTTCTGATAGAAAACTCTACCTCTTTGATATCAGCTTTGGAAATTTTTGACCAAGTTCTTCTTCTTTAAATAATTTCAATAAAGATCTCTCTATTTGGCATCAAACTCTCCTTCTTCCTCCATACAATTATGACATCAATCAAACTCTCCCTCTTTGACATCTTATGCCAAAGACCATAAACAATGTAGTTTCTAGTGTACCTTAAGTACTGATTGATATGTGATTTTCCCTTTCATTATTGCATCAACTTGACTGATCTTCAACATTCTTTAGTTGATGCATAACTAAACTTTATTAAGTGAGCTTCAGACAAGGGAATGACCCCTAGCTTATCTTAGATACAAAAATGCATCCTTAGGTAATGGCTTGGTGAATATGTCTGCAATTTATTCTTTAGTATTCACATATTCCAACATTACTTCCTTGTCTTGCAACAATTCTCTCAAGAAGTGATATTTTATTGCAATGTATTTGGTCTTAGTATGTATCACTAGATTCTTTGATATGTTTATTGCACTTGTCTTATCATAGAAGATAACCACCAGATCCTTGATTTCCATCTTTATGCATGCCAACAATTGTTTGAACCAAACAATATTGGAATGATTGAGTGATGGTGCAACATATTCTGTCTCTATTGTCAACTAAGAGATGCAATTCTACTTTTTGCTTGTCCAAGACACTAGTTTTTCACCAAGAAATAATGCTCAACCACTAGTGCTCTTTTTATCATCAATGCTTCCTATCCAATCAGCATTAGTGAAGGCTTTCAACTCTAGGTTGCCTCCTTTCTTGTACCATTATCCATATTCTTTAGTAACTTTATAATAACCCATGATTCTCTTTATTTCCATCATATGATTTTCTTTAGAATTAGCTAAGAATCTTGCCACCATAACAACTGGAAGAGTGAAATTAGGCCTAGCATGTACATCATACTATAGCTTACCAATCATTGATCTGTATGTGGTCTGATCTATCTCCTTAGAATTATCATATTTAGAAAGCTTATGTCTGGTAGACATAGGTGGTCCAATTGGCTTTGAATCTTCCATTCCAAATTTCTTTAGAATCTCCTTGATATATTTAGACTGAATAATGTAGATACCATCTTTATTTTGTTGAATCTATAATCCAACAAAGAATTTTGTCACCAAACATGGACATTTCAAAAATTTTACTCATCTCTTCTGAAAAAGATTTGCACAAGTCATAATTTCTAGTAGGCAATGTGTCATCAACAAATATTTATGCCAATACAATCTTCTTTTCTGGTCCTTCTTTGATATAAAGACTTATTATGATTTTTTCTTTCAAAGCCAATCTTTATCAAGTAGTTGTGAAGTCATTTATACTAATCTCTAGGAGCTTGCTTGAGTCCATACAATGCTTTGTTTATTTTACAAACCATATCCCTTTTGCTAGGATCTACAAAATCTTCTACTTGTTCTATGTAAACTTCTTCAAAAATTCCATTCAGGAATGCAGATTTCACATCCATTTGATAGACTTTAAAACCTTTATGTGCTACATATGCTAATAAATTTCTAAAACCTTCCAATCTTGCAATAGGAGAAAAAGTTTCACCATTGTCAATACCTTCCCCTTGAGAGTAACCATTGCAAACTAACCTTGCTTTGTTTCTTGAAACTTCTCCATCTTCATTTAGCTTATTTTTGAGACCCACTTTGTGCCAATCAAATTTTTATCCTTGGGTCTAGGAAAAAGAGTCCAAATATTATTCTTTTCTATCTATTCTATTTCTTCATTCATTGCTTCAATCCAATTTTCATTATCCAAAGCATCTTTAACATTTCTGGGTTTAAATTCAGCAAGCAAATATGTACCTTTCAATTTTTTCTTGTCATTCTACCATCAGACTTATCTCCAATGGTCTTTTTAGTTGCATGGTGCCTTTTGACATATCTTGCTAATATAGGTACATTAGATTTGGAGCTTATTTCACATAGCTCAGCATGATCTTCAATCTTGGGTCCTACTATCTATGATTGGGGTCCTTCTGGCTTGGTTTTCTCTGGCATCAATTTAGTAGCTACTACCTCCAACTCAAGTCCTTTAGACTATGACTTGGGTTGCACTAGCTACAAATTGGCTACTTCTAGAGATTTTATAGACTTGATAGATGAATCTTCTCGACTTCCAGTTAGATTAGCCAATGTATCACATTCATAGTACACAAACCTTCTATAATTCTTAGGGTCTTTATTGCTTTCCTCTTCACTCTTTTCTACAAACTCATCAATTCTTACATGTACACTTTCGATGATCTAGTGAGTTGATAAATTCAAACATTTATATGCTTTACCTCTGTAGGAGTATCCTAGAATATGCCTTCATCACCTTTGACATAAAATTTACCTTTCCTAGATTCCTTCAACATATAACATTTGCTACCAAATACTTTCAACTTACAATAGGTTTATAGCCATGCCATAGTTCATAAGGTATTTGATTTGAGTCTTTCCTTAGTTGTACTTTGTTCAAGGTATGCACTATAGTACAAATTTCTTCCTTCCAGTATTTGATTACAACATTCTTTTCTATCATCAAGGTTCTTGCATAATCCATGATGGGTTTGTTCCTTCGTTCTGATATACTATTTTATTGAGGTGTACTAGGTGTTGATACTTGTCTTTTGATTCCTTTCTCAATGTAGAATTAATTGAATTCATTAGAGATGAATTCACCTCCTCTATCTAACCTTAGACATTTTAGTTTCTTTCCAGTTTCTTTCTCTACTCTTGCTAAATACCATTTAAACTTTTGAAAAGCTTCATTATTTTCTTTTAAATACATTACAATCATCATTATAGAATAGTCATCAACAAATAAAATGAAAAACTTATCTCCACTATAGATTTCTATGCTAATATGTCCACAAAGGTCTGTATGAACCAACTCCAAGACTTCTTTTTAATGATAGTTCTTTCTTCTAAACTAGTCTTTCCCATCTTTCCAATTTGACAATTTCTGCATAGATCCATATCAAGTTTCCTCAAACTAGGAATACCTTTTACTCTTTGTTTTTTTCTTATTTTGATCAAATTGTCAAAATTCACTTTACAAAGCCTTTTGTGCCATAACCAACTTTCTTCTACTTGAGCAATGAAACATGAGATTTTATTGAGATCTAGGTAGAATAAGTTACCTTTTGTCCTATTGCTAGATCCAACTAAATTTCCTTTTCCATCTAGCAACTTGGCCTTCCCATTCAGGAATTCTACCTTGAATTCAATGTTATTCAACTATGCCACACTCAATAGATTATTCTTTATTCCTTCCACCCAGTAGGCATTGTCACAACTAAGGTCATTTGTTAGTGAAATACAACCATTTCCTTTTATGCAATAAGGTTCATTATTTCTAAATCTAACACTTCCACTATCATAGTGTTCCATATGTTTAAACTTTTTTTTTCAATAGTCATATGGTGAGAACAACCACTATCAATAATCCAAGTATCACTTTTACTCAAATGAGAAATAAGTGTCATCTTATCTAACTCATCATTTGATTCATCTTTCACAACTATATAAACCATTTCATCATTATCACTGCTATCTGAATCTTTAGATAAAACAAGATTTCTTACCTTTTTCTTTGTAGTCCTTGTAGCTCTTGAATTTTCTTCTTATGTTTGAACTTATTGTTTTTATTTTCTTCTTTACTTTCTCTATTTGGACACCTAGCAGCAATGTGACCAACTTCTTCACATAAAAAATAGATTAGAGGAATATTACCCTTGTACTTTCCTCTACCTTTGGGATATTTCCTTGCACGTAGAGCTCTGATGACTTCATGATCACTGTCAAAACTTTTTTCATCTTCTTCATTTTTAGATTGTTTAGCTTTTGATTTTCCACCTTTCTTGTTAAGTGAAAGGTTGGCTTCAAATCCAAACTCAATACCTTTAGAACTAGGAACACAACTATCATAGTTATCCAATTCAAAAGCTGTCAATCTTCCCACTATAACATTTAGATAATCTTATTGCCTAGATCACATTTAATCTCTTGAATAGTAGATACTCTAATTGCATAGATAGGAAGAAGGAATCTGATTACTTTAGTTACAACTATTTTATCATCAATTTCTCCTCCAGAGGCTTTGATTGCACTTACACTTTCTTTGATTTAGTCAACATATTTTGCAATGTTCTCAACTTCTCTCATTTTCATTTGATCAAGCTGGCCTCTAAGACTTTCTACTTTGGCTCTTTTTACATTGTCATCATCTTCATAGATATCCTTTAGTTTGGTACACATTTCATGAGTAGTAGAGAAACCTTTGACTTCATCAAATTCATCATGTAGTTGAGTGTAAAAGCAATATCAATCATCATGATATTATGATTTTTCTTTTCAGCAATCTCTTCCACTATCAATGTTCCAATAGGAGTTTTGTATTGATTGTCAATATATTTCAAACCTAAATCACTAATGACTTGCAAATGCAACTTCATAAGTTCCTTCCATGCTGCAAAGTTGTCTCTGTTCAACTTGAGAATCTCTCTTCTGTAAGACATCCTAATATTTGGCTTAGGTTCGTGAAACCTTCTCTGCAAGCACCAAAAGCTCTGATACCAATTGTTGGAAATATAAGAGGAGTAATTGAGAGGGGAGGGATGAATTGGTTACCACTAAAATAAATCTTAGATCCCTTATATTTCAACACAATTTAAACTTAAACTCTAATAAACTATATTCTGATATAGCTTAGCAAACACACAAGCACTCAGTTAACACTAAAAGATGTTGCAACTCAACAAATACTAAAAATTAATTGTTACTTGGAAACAACTAATATTTAAGATGTTAAATATGAATAAAATTAATTAAACTTAGTTTCATATACTTGAAATTAAACAGCATGAACACAAGTGACACCGAGATTTAATGTGGAAACCTAGTTTGGGAAAAACCACCAATTGTAACTGGTTACTAATTTTCACTCTTTTGAAGTGAGCCTTGTTAGGAGCCAACCCTGTTAAATATTATAAAACACACTAGTATGTGTGACCTTGTTAGGAGTGGCCATGTTAGAGGTTTTTAGACACTTCAATCTAGAAATGCCACCTTGTTAGATGATTTACAAATAGTTGTTAAGACAACTCTATTAGGAGATTTAGATCATTGTTACAATGGTTAGAGAGTAAAAATGAAATAAATTTATTTTTGATGCAACTAAATTGCTGATTATAGATATCAATTTTGGCTTCAATACATGATCCTTCTTGATTGAATGTATCTTTGCAACTCTACAAGGATATGTTTCTTATCCTTCACATTCACTTGCACTAAGCATCCTTATTTTCCACACTCTTCTTCTCTCATTTAAATCTCACAACTTAAAATTATATTTATATCTTAGACAATGTCAATTCAGCTTCAATACAACTCACAATAAATAAAATTCACCTTCCCAGTCAATGAAAACCATCAAAAATTTTCAATTAACTCAGTAAGCCAAAACCAAAAAATTCTTTGTTAGCTGACCTTGCTCGATAGATACTAATAGAAATAGATTTTCCTTCATTAACCAAGTGAAATTAGTTAACATTGGTTTTCATGCCAACTCTATTTGTCTCCTGAGTGAACTTAGTATACACTTTATTCTATGTATTCTCTTTCATAACCAAGTGATCTCGATTAATCACTTGTTAGCTTCCAACTTTCCTTTGTCTCCTAGGTGAACTTGGTAAACATTGTCATCTAAACTTAGCAAACACTAGAATACTCAACATGCATAGAAAACTATCTTCATTGCCGTAGTGAGCTTGGTAGACACTAACAAGTGAATATATGACATTTTGTGTAACATCAAAGGCAATTTACAATTGACCAACTTTTTTCAACAAATGTGAGGTTAGGTAGAGACCCCTAAGAAAACCAATGAAATATAGATAGAGAAAAGAAAATCAGAAAGTGCATCCAAAGAGAGGAAACTTTTGAAACCTAAGGTAGAAAAGTTTAACTATAAAATAACCAATGAAGGAAGTTTTGATTAATTAAAAAAGTTTTATGATTTGTACAGTAATTTGGACAAACTTTAGTTAGAAAATGCAATAATAAAATATATGATTATTAACAAGAAGAAGTTTGAATACATAAAATAATAGATACCTAATGATCTATATGAAAGGTTAGGAAATAGGAAGAGAAGAGTACAAGAAGAGGATAAAAAATTAGAGAGAATGTGATCATAAAATTATGTGAAGTTGAAAGTGAGGAACACTTGAAGAGTTTACTGCAGAGTCTTGAACCTTACCTAAGGAACAAGACAAGGGAGATTTTTTATTATGGGAGGTAACTATGAGGAAGTGAGAGAAGAGACTCAAGAAGCCAAAATGTAGATATAGTGCATTTGAATTGACAACACTAATGTTACAATTGTTGAAATACTTTAGACTAATTGGGAGAGGGGGGGAGGGTGAATTAGTTATCCAAGGTCCAAATGTCCCAATAAAAATTTTCATCACTTAACAAAACTCATACTTATATCCTTATCATGTATCTTGCATGCATCTAAAACTTCCATCAATTTAGTAAGTCATTGTCCTAGGTTAGAATCACTTTGTAGAAATGTAAACATTATACACCACAAACTCATTCACACATTTGACACAAGAGTTTTATGTGGAAATCCAATTTGGCAAAACCACCAGTAACATGCTACTAATTCTCACTTTGCTAAAGTGATGCCCTGTGAAAGGCTAATCCTATTAAAGGTTACAATACACAATATTAAATGTGACCTAGTTAAAGGATTCCAATCACCCTATTAGGAGTGAGCCTTGTTAGAGGACTTTTGAACATTCTAGTAGACTGTCACCTAGATAAAGGATTTACAAATGACTATTTGGTCAACCTTAATCCAAAAGATTTATCCTAAAGTGATGTGAGTAATTATTAGAAAGTAACAGTAGGAATTGATCTTATAAAAATCACAACTCACTTTCTAATTATTGCTTTCTATTTTAGTCCTCCTTTCTACTTGGCTTTCACACTTTACCTCTAAGAACTTGTTCGCCCTTGAAGTATGCATCCTCTTAAGCCTTCTTAGTTTGCATGCAAATTATAAACTCTTCATATTTGGCTACCATATGAAGCAACACCCTATATTCCTTGCCTTCCTTGGATTCTTGCACATGCCAACTATTGCTTGAAGCCTTGTATCCCCTTCTAAAGAGAATTTAGGTCTTTTTCGACTCAATAACAATTGCCCATTTTAGGTGTTTTCAAGTTTTACTCTTACACTTAAAAGATTGTAGTTATTGGTATTAAAGTGAGTGTATGTTCAATGTGAAGTCTAAATATCCTTTAGGTTACTTCTCATTTTTCTAATTACCTCATTTTCTTTTCTTTCTAAGTCTCCTAATCATGCTATGTGGGTTTTCTATTTTTCCAATGTGCAAGGGGTTTAGGTGATCTAGGCATGGTTGGGATGTGTCATAGCATCTTCTTGATGAAAAGTAAGTTATTCAAGCTTTGCAATCTGTTATCTTGTAGTAGGATCCTCTTTCCTATGGATTTCAAGCTTTCAAGATGATTTTCCCCCTTGAGTAAACTATATCAAGTGTGTATTTGAAGGATGAATCTATAACAATGAACAACAAGCTATGAAGGTGATTATTGTTGGGAAGCTCTATGAAGCTTTGGATCAAAGCCTGATTCAATTCCATTGAAATTTACAAAGGTAAAGTCAAGTGCTATGATGGAACATGGGTCTATGGTTTTTTGATGCGTATTCATGAAAGCAAAGTTGTTTTTTTTTTGTTGCTGAAGTTGTATAAACTTGAGCCAAATCTTAGCCCCAATGATTAAACAGTGTGAACAAAATGTTGAATGAATCATTTAGGACTCATAATCTATAAGACATGCTCAAGATATTGCTTTGAGGCCATCAAATTGAGGTACAAGGAATGAAGTGTTGTTAGTTGTACCCCAATCTTGGAATTGGTACTAAGAAAGGGGTTTTCCATCCCAAGGTAATGAAAAGGTTACATATCTAGAGGTTTGGGATATAGAATTGCAAGCAACTTTAAAGTGCAAATATTCCTTGAAGATGCTTGAAAGATAGTTCTAAAGAAGTCAGTAATAGGAATGCAAACCTGATAAAAAGGACATGCAATGTTAAAAGCTTTAGGAAGAAAGTGAAAGAATGAAGTGTGTACGCGAACAAAGGATCACTCCCCATGCTATGATCTTGAATAGAAAGAAAGTGTTTTTGCTAAAAACTTAAGTTTCTCTGCCTCCTACATGTGTTAATATTATCAAGTATATTTTCATTCTAAATTCTGGAGAAAAGTAAGGCACTTCCCATAAAGCTAAAGAATTTGTGTTGCTAAGTGATTTTTTGTCATTTCACTTTACTTTAAGTAAAGTAATATTGCTTTCCAAAATTTAATATTTTACATGCAAATGAATGGAAAGTTTAAATAGTCATTACTCATTGAATTAAAGGAAAATTCTAATGTTATAATTGTTGGCCGAACTTAATTTCATTTGTGTGGTGCCAACATTCTAATTCCTAAATCTATTTCATTGAAATTGAATGCAATTGGTTTCTTCAAGTATATTGAAACAACTATTTATCAAGAATTGTACCATGTACAATCATAGCAAATGACAATTAGAGCTATTGGTTATGATAAGTTAATCAACCTAGAGAGTGAATTAAGGAATCTTATAGACACATCTTTCAAATTATACGATTTGGGTGATCTTCATAGGAGGCTCAATTCTCAGCCAATTCATCCCATCACTCAAAAGCTTAAGGAGAGTGGACTAGTTGAGGCATCTAGTTTTGCAATGGTAGTGCATGTACCTGAGCTCGTGAAGGAGTGTATTGAGAGATACAACCTTAAGATGAAGAAAATCCTATTTCCTAATCAACCCATGCTCATTTCAATCAACAAGGTACTAATACAATCTACATTTGACATTCTTGTGAAGGAGCAATACTATGATGTTGATTTCATGACTTCCACATCTATGTTTAATGAGAAGAAAACCCTCAGATGGGAAGACATGCAGAGTACATGGTTCAAGATTGCTTGCTCAAAGAAGAGAAAATTACCAAGACCCTATTTAGCACAAATTTGAAAAGAGAGATAGTGGATATCCTTGCTCTTCTCCTAAGATTAAATGGAAAAGAGGAAGCCTTGGAGTTCAACAAGCACTATTTCTTCCTAGTACAGGAAATATGTGCTAAGGATATGCAAATTGACTGGGCACAAAATATTTGTGATAATCTCACCTTGTGGATGAATTTAGCCAAAGGATTTAAGAAATTTTACATGTCATCCTATCTAATTTATGCCTTGGCAACTCATCACATGCGACTCAACCTTCCTAGCATCCAAAACTACAACAAGTACACCAAAATGTATGAATTCTCTCCACATCAATAGCTTCATAGAAGCTATGAGGATTACCTAGATATTAATGATGCTTTCACAATGAGGCTATGCCACGAATTTCAAGGATGCCTAGAAAGGAGATTTTCACTAGAGGTAATTTCAGCCATAAGCTAGTTTAGATGCTCATTCATCTAGTTTTTGGGTTTCTCCTATTTGTGAATAGGAGCTTACAGTAGCTTCCCTAAAAGGCTTCTACAATATCCAGAAGACATGGTGGTTCTAGTCAAATTATGCTAACGGATCCCCAAAATGAACACCTTGTGTTATAATGTCAAGAAGATTGTTAGGATTCCTTTTCCTATACTAGTTGGACCATATTCATGTGCTTCCAAATCATATGCTTATAATCTGGTGAATAGATTTGAGAGAAAAATTAAGTTGTTAAAATATGAGGTACTCAGGCCTAAATATGATCAAGTTGACTTTGTAAAGGATCACTTGAAGTTGGGATATGCCTACAAGCATGTTCCAGATATTGAATACTTTTGGTTCTAGTGTCTTAACGAGTATCAAACTTGGGAGAAATTTTGATGATGGTTAACAATTAATGAAATTAAATTGTATAATAATTTTCTTGATGCATCTGACCTTAAAGATGATGGATGCTACATGCATCCCACCTCTTACAAGAAGATCAAAGGCACCCCAATTTTGTCTATCCCACTTCCAGGTCCAATCATAGATACCATGGAGGTTCTTATGTAGGGGATAATCAAAAGGTCAAATAAATGGGTGGAGTGGACCCAAGAGAGGAAGAAGAGGATGGGGAGTACTAGTTCTATAGGTGGAGTCTCTTCTGGAGCCACCCAATCAACCACAATAATAACTACGATAGCTACTACATCAACATCTACAGGCCCATTACAGTCCATTGGTCAAGGTGGTCACTAACAACTAGAGAAGAATGTGCCAATCACTCCTACCTGTAGAGATGGCTCTCTTCTAAACACTAGAAAAGTTGGGGAGAAGGAGGATAACAAGGATAAAGGGAAAGAACATGGAAAATTAGTGGCCAAGCCATCTTCCCTTATCCAAGTCATCAATTTGGATGGTAACACAAATCCCATGGATGGCTAAGAACAAGATACATCTTAGCAAGGGGATACTTTAGCCCTTTTAGTGACCAAGGTCGTAACCTTCCCTATTTCTTCTTAGAGAAAGAAAACTCCCCCAATTCTAAGGAATTTATTTGACCCCACTACCTTGTAGTTAGATATTAATGTGCTCTCTATAGAGTCATGGCTTGAAGAGACCATTAATAGGAAGAAGAGGATATATGAGGAAGTAGCTCCATTAAAGGACTTGATCACACAAGTCACCTTGTTTCACCCATCCAAGAAGACAAAGGAGGAGAAGATGATTGTTGCATTGGCTACAGATTCAACAAGTAGCATATGGTAGTGGAGATTGCAGAGCTAGAAAAGGAAGGGAATTTTTATGAGCTTTCAAAGGATGACTTCTAGATTAGAACACTGGATCTTGGTATCCCTTTCATCACTCCACCATGAACATGTGGAAGTCTTCAAATGAGAAAATTGAAGATAAGTTGGAAGAGCTTAGACAAGAGAAAGGAATCTTGAAGGCCTCAAATAGAGAATTAGTGGAGTACATAAGGTCTACATTTGGGAGTACTTCATCAAGTTAATTTGACCTAAATGTAGAAGACAACAAAAATCTACTCCAAAAATTGTAACAATAAAGGAAATTTGGGTAGGTTGGTTGAGCATGGGTAGATTAGATGAAGGCTCAAGGTCCCACATTGGTTGAAAACTTGGGGATCCTAGTATTACATGCTCACAAACTCAAATAGGTAGCTTCAAATCATCAGACTACTATATAGAAGGAAGTAGACAAGCTGAAAAAGCAATTGGTCCTTCTACAATAAGTAATTGACATGAAGATAGATGTTGCCATTACTCATGGGATCCTCAAGATAGGAAATGAATCAATGTTGTACTAGAAACAATCCTTGGAATTTTTTATAGAAATCTCTATGAGGTCCACAAATGAGCTCACAGATGTACATGACCTAGTCTAGAAGGTCATTGATATGTTATTTTAATACTTGAAGATATTGCATACAAAGTCTTTCATGTCCACTAATGCAAAGCTTGTGGATATTGAGAGAATGAATCAAAGTTCTTTTCATTTTTCAATGAAGCCATTGACGCACTCAACTTCAAAGTGTCCAAGATCTAGGAACTCTTAGCAACAGATGCAATCATAAGGAGAGAATTGGAGAAGTTGCAGTTGAGGGTTGCTAGAATAGATGAACTAACAGAGATGCATGACTAATGGATGGTTTGAGCAAACAACATCATCATTCCAACTGTCGAATAACTGCACAGAGTAATTGACATAATGAAATCCTATAGAGCCAAGTCAGTTACTCCTAAGAAGACATGATTTTTTGATTTTTTTCTACATGCTTTTCATTTTCCCTCTTCTTTTTCTTTTTGTATTCATCCATTACATTTTGTAAGACTTTGTAATAGTCAATGATTCAAGCTTGTCCTATTTTTAGTTTATGCTATTTAGTGATGCTCAGTAAAGAAAACATCCATTGTAATCAGCCATTTTGAGAAGGCCTATAAATGTAACCTTTGAGAAGTCAATAAGATCAAAAAAATTACTTTGGGGAAAACCCCTATAGCTGGGACTACTGTATGTGACTCTAAGTCTAACTTTAGTTAAGTTATTCATTTAGTTTCAATGTAGTATTGGGAATGAATGTGCTATTATTGAAAATTGAATGGTTGTGAATGAACTTGGTTTTATTTACTTCATTCAATGGATTGTATGTTTTAATTTCTTTGACGTAAGCATTTTTCAAATCTTTTTGCTATATGCCATAGTTCATGTGTGAAGTGTAGTTCATTGCATAAGAAGGCCATAAATTGGTCAATAAAATGGTTGAGTGATAGACAATTCAAGTATTGTCAAAACACTAGTTGACTTTGTAATCTAGGAATTAGCCATTGTGCCATCTTTTGCTTCCCCTCTTCCTATCATAGTTAGTTATGCATGTTTTTGTTTCTTGCATTATAGTCATAATAGATTGTGTGTTAGCGAGTTAGTCCCCATTACTCTTGCCTAGGCTATTTGAAGTGTTGAACAATCTGATGTTTGCCTCTTCTGATCTTTGGTTAAGAGCATGCCCCCAAAACTCAAAAAATAAAATTCATCACAAATCTTGCATTCATAAGGGAGTTGTACCATTCAATTAAGGGGTGTTTGATGGATGACTACTCTAACCCATTATGTTGCTAACTTTCTTGTTTTCCATAAGCCATTGGGTTGTCCAAGAGTTAAGCTATAAACCAAATTATTTAGCAAGACAAACTATTAACCAACATAGGGTTAGGTTAGATTCATTGAATCCTCCCTCTTTTCCATTTTGTTCCCAGTAGAAACTTCTTCTTCAATCCTCTTTTGATTCACCTTAAAATGGTTTATCTTGAATTTTGTGCCTCCAACTCATCAAGCTTATCTTCCACATGCCACATAATCCAAGAAATTAACTTTGTCGGCTTAGACTCAGTGAATCTATGATTAAACTCTAATTGTTGTCACTTGGCAAAAACTAAGCTATGATGCATAGCACATACTGTATTGCTCCACATTTACTAAAATTCAATCAGCACATACTAACTTTTACTATCACTCGACACACACTAAATTCACTCGGTACCAACTAAATTTTCACTTTTCTCAAAACTAATTGATTTTCTGCTCAGCTTGAGTTAACTTTACTCAAATCCAACTAATCACTTGGTCAAGCTTAGAAGTCTCTTTTTTTTTTCTCTTGTTCTTCAAAACTTAGCTAGTGTATCCATCAACTTCATCTTTAAGTAGATAAACAATGCATCATAACATCCATGTCTTACTTAGTCTTGGTGATCCTTTTATACACCAAATAACTCAACATTTCCTCTAGATCCTCTTGTCTTACTTAGGAAAAAAAAAAAAAAAGGGTGAAGAACCAAAGAAGATAAAGACAAGTGAACCTAGTTCCTCTGGGCCCTTCACAACCAATTTGGCCCCAAATCTCTTCCTACCTCTATCCTCTTCCTTCAACTGATACATGCATTTATTTTTCATGGCTCTGCGAATTAACAAAAATAGAACCAAATCCCAAGAATTATTTGTCATCAACAAATCCATTTCTTCTTACATTACATTGCTTCCACCTAGTTGTCATAATTAACATTCGTACAAGTTTGTTTGAAAGTAACCAACTCTACTTGATCGGGAAACTTTGTTAGAAATTTGCTCTTCCAGTTAAACCGCCTCAGATCGGGTTTATGGCTTGCTATATAATTGTCTCTGATTGTAAACTTGAGCCCTTGAAATAGTAAACATTATTAGTAGATCTATGCAAGAGACTTTCCCCTATATGCCTACTCTTTTTATCTATGATGACAACTTGACTCTCTTACAATCTTTGTTTACCAACATTGCTCCTTTGGTTATGGTTACTCTCCCATGTGATGTGATGTGAACTACATGTACTCTTGTATCTGGGACTACATGTCTACTATCTTCTGCTGATAGGATATAGATACTTGGTGATTTCCTTCACGTCGGTTAGAGAGAAATGGACTTTTCTGACTAGCTGTTCTTTAGATAGATAAATGTCAATTGGAAACTGATGCTCTGTTCGCTGCATATAACCGGTAGCATAAGGATTACCTTCATAACACGGTTTGGGAGGGACTAGGAGCTGTAATTATGATTCACAGAGACAATATTATTATTTGCCATATGAAGACAGGTATATAGTCTTTTATAGATTATTCCTGAACTTGCAGATTTTGTACTGATTTTTCATTGAAAACCGCATCCTGACTTCAAATGATCTTCTTTACAATCGGATCACAAAATCTGATATCATATTGGTCGCCACCATAATATCATAACTGATGAATATTGATTATATAGATCTAGGATTCAATTTCGTAAGCTTTTCTTTAGAAACACGAGTGAATGCCTCGCAACCTAACACTTGTAGATCTTCAAATGTCGAAATCTACATGATATGAAGGTGATGAATTGATTAGACAGGTAGTTGTATTACATTCTTCTATTCAAAATTCTTTTCCCAATCCAACATTAGAAAGTCCACACCCAAAATGGTTCTATTCAGTCTCTTGGCTGCAACGTTTTCTTGAGGTGTCAATAGATCAATTTTGATCATTTCAATACAATTGACGTCACACAAGTTATTGAATTTTTAAGAACAAAATCCAGCTTTCTCATTTTCTGTTGTTAACCATTTTATTTTTAGTTCCATCTAATTCGTAATTATGACTCTATTTGTTGGATTAGGAATAGGAAATTAGGAATATATTTTCTATTCTTCATTTGGTATGCTAAATGAAATATGAATACATGTTCTCATTTTATCCCTAAAATGAGCTTATGTCAATTCAAAAAAATAGTTGTTATTAGAATAGGCCATTCCTATTCTCAATTCCTATACCTGCAACCAAACGGACCCTAAAGATTTTGAATTTACCAATTACCTCTGATTTTCTATAAGAACATAAATCCATATTTTTGTGATATAATCATGAAGAAAGGTAACAAAATAGTTTATTCTTCAAATGGCAGTTACTTCCATAGGGTCTAAGACATTTGAGTGAATAAGCTCCAAATATGTGTTCTTTTTGCTATGACTAGTTTTCAAGAAATTGACCCACCTTTCTTTTCTATTGAGGCAATGCTCACAAAGCTCCAAATTAACACATTTTAGGCCTAGATGTTGACCCTTGTAGAGCGTAACCTCAAGTCACCTTTTGTTCACATCGTTGAGCCTCTTATGCCAAAGAGTTAAACCATTGTCTATAATTGCCAATTTGACTCTTACTTTAGTGTTGCTCCCTAACACATATAGATTGGCTAATTTACTTCCCTTTGCAATCACCATGACTTCCTTGGTCACCTTCCAAGCATTGAAGGATAAATTGATGCTATACCCTTGAGAATAAAGTTGGCATATAGATAAAAAGTTCTTTTTCAGCCTCAAAAAATACCCGACATCATTCAACAACTACTTGTTTTTATTTTGAGTTTGCAATATGACATCAACCCTTGCCAACTATTTCACAAGCTTTATCATCTCCTAGATAAACTCTCCCAAGCTAACATTCTTCATGATTTTAGAAAGTTTGACAAGATGAAGTTTCATGAAGAAGGTATCTAGAATCAAGCACCCATGTATCCAATGTAGTATCACTTGTTGCCAAAATTAGGATGCCTTTTTTCATATGTGGTGTTGGCTTTAATGTCTTTTAAATTATCTTGTTTCTACAATCATTGTTTCTACCCCTTTACTTCAATTATTTTGTAGATTTGGATCTTCTATTATTAGTTTTTCCTATTTCTTGAGGCCTTCCCTTATTGTCCATAAAAGGATCACTTGATGAAGGCCCTTGATTCTTCCATCCCATATTTTTGTTTAAAAGAGTACTAGATACATTATCCAAAAAATAACCTTTTTTGAAAACTAAAGTATTGATTGTCATTACAACAACGTCCCAACTATCTAGTAAAGAACATAATATCATGATTGATATAATTTGATCATCTATATTAATACTTACCAAAACTAGCTGGTTAATGAGAGCGTTGGGTTTGTTAAGGTGATTCATCACTTCTTCCTTTCCTTTTAAATTGTATAACTTATTTGTGATAAAAGATTTATTAGAAGTTGAAGCTATCTCATATGCTGAAGAATGTCAATCCCATAAATATTTTGATATCTTCTCAACTGAGACATTACAAAGAATGTTGTTGTGTAGTAAAAGAAAAATTGATACTCTTGCCCTTTTGTCTAGTTTCTCCCAATCATCATCTATCATTGAATTTGGCTTTTATTTCGTGGTGCAAGTAATGTGAAAAATCAACTATTGCAGTCACTGATTATTAATCTCCTATCATAAATGATTATTAAACTGCTGAAAACAAATTCCCAACTAATATTGAAAAATAACACAACTGCAATTTCACCTATAATACGGAAAGAAATGAACAACACATTGAACACAATATTTTCGGACAAATTGTCCCTGGAAAAACCCCTAAGGGAAAACCAGTTCTACAGATGAGAAATTATATTAAACTTCAGCAAATCAAGAGATACAAAATTCCTTACCTCTCATTGGCAGAACTCTGACAACCTCCTAATTTCCCCTGCTGATATTCCCCACTGCTATCCCCACGCTAACAATGCGCCCTTGCTAACACTGCAAGACTGTTTACTAACACTGCAAACGTTTTTCCAAAACTTCCTTCCCTTACACTCTAAATGCCCCCTAGACCCCCTTTTATACGACCAAGATTAAATCAAACTAATGGCTGAGATTAAGACAACTCGACAGCCAATAATAGAATTGGTTGCAAGGTGTCGAAAAAGGAATCTCTAAAATTAGTAAATAATAACCATTTACTAATTCTTGGCAAGTGGACAAATAGCTGTCCAAACCACCCATAAATACAACTGCTATTCATAGATAAGGACGAACAGCTGTCCAAGCTACCCATAGATACTACTGCTATTTTCGGGTCAGAAATAATAGTTGTCCAACTAACAATAATTAACACTCCCTCTTAGCGAGGAAGTTGTTCTGCATGACACCCATCTTATCTCTGAAGAAGATAAATTTGGTCTTTCCCAAAGCCTTTGTCAGAATGTTTGCTACTTGCTCATCTGTAAGTATGTATTGTAGTCGAACAACTCCCCTTTGTACACAATCTCTGATGAAGTGATATCTGATATCTATATGTTTAGACCTATCATGAAACACTGGATTCTCAGACAACTTGATGCAACTCTGATTGTCACAATGTATCACAGTAGTCTCAACCTTCTGACCAAACAAGGCTACTAAGAACTTTCAAAGCCATATAGCTTCACATGTCGCTATGTTAGCTGCTATGTATTCTGCTTCTGCTGAACTTAGAGCCACAGACTTCTGCTTCCTACTGAACCAAGATACAACTCCTGATCCCAAGCTGAAAAAACACCCTGAAGTGCTCCTTTTGTCTGTTGTACTTCCTACCCAATCTGCATCAGTATAGCCTATCAACCTGAT
Source organism: Cupressus sempervirens (assembly GCA_028749045.1). NCBI lineage: Eukaryota > Viridiplantae > Streptophyta > Pinopsida > Cupressales > Cupressaceae > Cupressus > Cupressus sempervirens. The sequence continues at coordinate 74,506,488 of CM053790.1, read as the reverse complement.
ACCTTCACCTCGAACATATCTGATCCCATACTTGACTGTACCATGCAAGTAACGTAGCACATGCTTAGCCGCTATCCAATGCATTCTCTTTGGTTCAACCATGAACTGACTAAGAGAGTTAACTGCAAATGCTATATCTGGTCTAGTGTTGACCAAATACATAAGCGAACCAATCAACTGTCTATATAAAGTGGGATCTACATCTTTCTCCTTAGATGTATCTACCTTCCTCCAATTTTTGATCATGGGTATAGACATGGTTTTGCAATCCTCCATCCCGAATTTCTTCAAGATGTAGTGCCTGCCCCTAGTTTACATTTTTCGAGCTACATTTATGATATGATTGCCAAACTCTTTTAGGCCAATTTATGTTTGATGAGTAGTATCATTATTTTAGAGATTATCAGAGGATGTTTACACTCAGTTTATTATATGATGGGATTACTTGGTACTCTATATTTCGTGCATGTATGATGATTATTCAATGGTTTCAGTTATCGATGATGATTAGTTAGATGGTTCATTATTCCATGTGTTTCTTATGGATACTTACCCCATACTGCATGTGTATGGTGTGCGTGCTGTTTTATTTATGTATGGTGTTTCTGATATGGTTAAGGAAGGGAGTCATAGTCACCTACTAGTCGGGATCTACACGATGCACCACTTCCTGCCATTGCCTATTTAGCTTAGAATATTGTGTTTGTACATGCGTGGATTTTATGCAAGTTGCAGGTACCGGGTATCGACTTCCCTGAATTGTCAGGATGAGCGTACCCTATTGCACTGTCTCAATGGTAAGAGAGGGGAGATAAACTCTTAAGTCCAAATCCTAAACCCTTTAGCCAATTGTCCTAATTGATAATTAGGACAAGTATCTGAGTTAAGTACCCTCCGAATGCATCAAATGATGTAATTTTGTGATTATAACCCTTCTGTTTGATTTGGTATGTATTTTTCTATGATGGGTTTTCGTATGTTTCTTTATGAGTCCTTGGTGTATTTTCTATTAATTAAGTCTAATTAAAAAGACTAATTAATGATTTAATTTAATAAGGAATTATTATGATATCTTTATATTTAATTAATTAATTAATTAAATAAATAAAAGAATTAAAGTTGGAAATTAAAGTTCAAGATATATTTAGAACAGGATAATATTTATTTAATTTAATAATAATATATTTGGAGTTCATTTTTAAATAAATGCTAAATATTATTGTTATTTAAATTAATTAAATATGTTATCAATTAAGTTCTAAAATAAATTAAAAAGTTGAAAGATATTAATTTATTAAGAATTCTAGATCACATGATCTAAACATAAGTTAAGTATAAGAATTAAATTAAAAGATTAAATTATAAAAATTAATAATGTTATTTTAATTTCTTAAAAGTGCACATAAGATTTAAAGTAATAAATTAATTAAGAATTGAAGTCAAGTGAAATTTTTAAATAAAGTTATTTAATCATTCAACTTAATGTGCATGAAAGTTGAATGCAAAAGGATTAGAAAAGATAATAAAAGTTAAATTGGAGTTAACTGAGTTGTGCAAAGAGTCTTCTCGGGTAAACGCACAATTAGTGCCCCGAATTGAGGAGAATTTTCTTATCACAACTTTGGGGGTTCATTTTTGAGAGAGAGGAATCTGGACGGGAATTTTTGGGAAGACAATTTTTGGAAGCAAATTTCAGAAGGCTGATACGAAGAAAGTCTTGAAGGGGAAGGTTATTGAGAGGAGCGAATTCGCATACAGTTCTTGGAGATTGCATAATAGCATCAAGATCAGGTAGGGTCTTGTGTTTTTTATCCATTAAATATGCAATTATCCCTTCCTGCCTTCTTTGTGTCTGGGGTTTGTAGATCTGAATTCTCTGTGATGAAAGTTTTAAGCTTTCAATATTATGAATTTATTAATTATTCGGCAATAGCTTCTGTATCCGTGGAGACTGGATGAATTAATTAGAACCATTGTTTTCTTGATTTAAAAAAAAAATTAAGATCTAATTTAATAAGGGTTTTGTTTTAATGAAATTGAAAAGTTCTAGATAAATACATAAAAAAATAATAAATATATATAAATATATATATATATATATATATATATATATATATATATATATATATATATATATATATATATATATATTTATATTACATATTTACCCTTTGGAAGAAATTGTTTTTATTAAAAATTAAACAAAATTAATTTTTAAAATAAAACTTATTTTATTTGTATTAAAATAAAATAAAATAAAATATTTAAAAAAAAAAAATTTATATAAAAAAATATATATATATAATAATATATAGTGGGGGGGGAGGGAATCACCCCGTACCCGCCCCCCATTGTCGGCAGGCCGACAGTACCTGCGTCGCAGGTACTGCGACGGCAGGTATAGAGTACCTGCTGCCGCAGGCCCTGCGACTGCAGGCCTGCGGCCAAAGCCGACGGGCTATAAACGTAGTACGATTTCGTTTTTTATTTTTTTTATATAATTTTTTTTAAATTATTAAAAACAAATTTTATTATTTAAAAATTTTAAATAATAAAATTATATATATATTCAATTTTTATAATAGATTAAACTTTTTAAATATTTAATAAATAAATATTAATTGCATAGATATAGTTGTAAATTTTAATTTATTAATAATTTTGCTTAAATATTAATAAATTAACAATTATTAGTTGGATTAAAATAAGTAATTAGATCTAATGAATATTGATTAATTTAATTAAAATTAGTTTAATTAAGTTAATTAATAATGAATTTTATTTGATTAAATTATAAATTTGGATATTGATTTAATGAAAGTTATTATAGAAATGGGTTATTCGAAAAAGGGTAGTTGTGAAAACTTTGTTACTTGAATTCGACATTAAACTAAAACACAAAGCTTACCTTAACTTAAATAATATACTTTCTGATCCAATCTCTGAGACTTTGATGTTGTCTTTGTACTTTGAATGTTTTGGGGTTGGTTTAGCGTTGACCAGTTCAGGTTGTTACCAGAGGCTCGGGGTTGTGAATGTGATGTCTTGATGATTTGGTCTCGATCTTTCTTAACCTGACCATGGTAATGTGATGAAGTGCTCTATGACATGATTGTGTTTACTGTTTGTTATTGCTTTCCAGTTTCCTTGTGTGAAGCTGAGGTGTATGTATTTGAGAATACCTAACTTAACCATTTTTGAGTCTCGATCAGTTATATTTGATAACCATTTCTGAGTCTCGATCAGTTATACTTGTATTACTTTCTGGTTGCTCATTAAAGAACCATTGGATTTTGTGACTTATCATTGATGCCTTCAGTTGCTGATAGAGAACTGTCGTGATTACATGATTACTATTTGATGTTATCTGTTGCTCATGAAGGACTGATATATTTTGTGGATTATCTTTTTATGATATTTTCAGTTGCTCGTATAGGACTGAGATGGTTTTATTATGATTCTTTGATTTATGAGTTCATGAGCTAGGGTAGGTTATCTATGTGTAGAGTCGGGAAGTGGCTTGCAATGGGGGTCGGAGCCCTAAGAGGCTGCCTTGAGAAACCCATTGTAAGTCATTTTTAATAAGTGAAAACATTTACACTAAATGAGAGAAAATGAACCTAACAAGATAATTGTATGTTCTCTCCCATGCCATGAGTGCTAGTACAGACTAGGATGGGGTAGAGAGGACGCTTGGTTACGACTTTGCATTCCATAGTATGCCTCGTCAGTACGAGAGGATACTAGTGGCCGCAGGATCAGTAGGGACTCGGGATTCCTAAGGGATTGCTCGGGTAACTTCTACATGACTTTTGCGATGACACTTTCCCGCTTGCATATTAGGTTTCCTACATGTCTTGTGGTACCTCTGGGATTTAGATGTCGATCTTTTTAGGAACCCTTGAGTTAGCATACTTATAGGATTTCCTGGACTTAGAGAGTATTTATGATTATAGGTTTTGTTATCCTATTTGGGACTTGAGACTATCTCCTCAGCGCGGTGGGAGTGGACAATTTATGTTCTACGCGGTCGGGTGGTAGTGCTTTTACTCTTACCATTGAGATCCGTTCCGTGGTCACCGTGGTTGGAGATTTCGTGATTGGCATTTACCTTCACTATGTTCTTGGATTAGTATGATGGATGGTTAGATTTTATGATAGATGTTTTATCATTATGGATGTATGGATGTATCATGTATGGTGAATAATTTTATATATTTTTACTGTACTTTGTATCATGGATTTGAGGATGTTGTATCTTGATCTTTACATATGTATATTCTTTTAAGCCTTTCATACCCTGTGACATGTACAGTGGATGAATGAGCATTCCAAATTAATTTGCCAAGGAGCATTCGGAACAAATGTATATTATGGACATTGGAGTTTCTGATTATTCTTTTATATATATGTGTTAGTTGTTAGACTTAGAATTAATTAAATTTAAACGTGACTCAACGTCTTGGGATCTTTAAGAAATGTAACTTGCAATGTATGTTTGTCGATGATTACATGTTATTGCTTCCGCTACTATTTGTTTGATGTGTATGTCATACTTTCTTACTTTAAAAAAAAAATGTTTAGCAAACTTAGTGAAACTTTAGGTTAATTCTTTTGGATCCCTTGGCGGGGCGTTACACAAGATTTCAATGCAATATTTCCCTTGACCAAGGAAAATCTCCCCATCTATCTGCCACACTTCCATGCCTAGAAAGTAATGCATAAGTCCTAAATCCTTAATCTCGAACTCTTCTGCAAGGTTCCTCTTGCAATCCACTATGAGCCCTAGTGAACCTGTAAGAAATAGATCATCCACATAAAGAACAAGAATGAGAATCTCACCTCCAACCATCACGTAGTAGAGGTTAGCATCTGCTTCACTCTTCAAAAAGCTCATTTTCTGCAAGTATGTATCAATGCGCTCATACCATGCTCTAGGAGCCTGCTTGAGTCCATATAATGCTTTCTTCAATCTGCACACATGGGTCTCTTTGTTGTGCGCTACAAAGCCTTCTAGTTTTTCTATGTATACCTCCTCCTTCAACTCACCATTGAGGAATGTTGTCTTGACATCCATTTGATGGATTTTCCATCCCATCTATGCTGCAGCTCATATAGAAGTATACCTGACAACTAGAGAAAATGTCTCCTCATAGTCTATTCCCTCCTTCTGAGAGAACCCCTTTTCCATGAACCTAGCCTTGTATTTCTCGATGCTACCATCTGCACTGTGCTTTATCTTATAGATCCAGCGTGATCCAACTATAGCCCTATCTATTGGTCTAGGTACTACCTCCCACACATCATTCTGCATTATTGAAGAATATTCCTCAACCGTAGCATCTCGCCATACCTGATGTTCTATAGCTTCTTGATAGCTAGAAGGCTCACTATCTACCAACTGACTAACTAATGCCACATAGTCATTGAACTTGGCCGGTTGTCTTCGCTATCTAGTACTCTTCCTAGGAGCTCCCACAAACTCCTAAGTATCCCTTTGTGTATCTGGAACCACATGATTCCTGCTGCCAACTATAGAGGATGAAATGTCAACCTCTAAGTCGTCTAGATGCATTTCCTGTTGCACCTGTTGCTCCATACTCTGTGAATCTTCACTAACTGAGTCTACATTCGTACTGGTAACTGTACTTAAGCTTTGCTACCCTTGACTTGGTCTTGGAGCTTCTGTTGGCTGCTCACTCTGATCATCTGCTGGCAAATCTCTGGATCTCCTGAATGCCTTGTCCTCCATGATCTTGACATCCCGTCTGAAAATAATTCTTTTAGTCCCCGGAATGAAAATTCTATATGCCTTTGAGGTCTCACTGTACCCAACAAAGTACACCCTCGCTGCAGTCTGATCTAATTTTGTACATGTAACTCCAGGAATATGACAATATGCCAAACTCCCAAATATCCTGAAGTGACTAACATCTGGCTTCTTCCTTGTGAAAGCCTCCTTTGGTGTCATCTTCCCTAGCACCTTGTGTGGAACTCTATTCTGAATGTACATTGTTGTATTACACGCCTCTGCCCATAAGTAACGAGGCATGTCTTGGTCATGTAGCATAGCTCTTGCTGCCTCCGATTTAGAACGGTTCTTCCTCTCAGCAACTCCATTCTACTGTGGATTGTAAGGAACAGTCCATTCTCTCTTGATTCCTTCTCTGGTGCAGAACTCCTGGAAGACATTTCCTTTGTACTCGCCTCCATTGTCTGATCGAAGAACCTTTATCTTCTTTCCTGTCGAATTCTCCACAAGAGCCTTGAACTCTTGGAATCGACTGAAAACCTCATCCTTAGTCTTCAAGAAGTATATCCAGGTCTTTCTAGAGAAATCATCAATAAAAGTAACATAATACTCATATCCTCTAAGAGATTTTGTTGACATTGGTCCACAAACATCTGAATGTACTAGATCAAGAACACCCTTAGATCTAGTGTCACTCCTTGGAAAAGATGCTTTCGTAAACTTCCCCAACACACATCCCTTACATACATCATCATGCTCTATGCTCACCTCTGGAAAACCTGTCACGGTCTTACGAAGCAATCTAAGTGCTCCATGATGAATATGGCCCATCCTCCTATGCCATAGCTCTCCAAGATCTCTAGGATTACTGTTGCTCATAAGTGCCTTAGGAGCATCAAACTGCAATCTATAAAGGCGACCACTCCTAACTCCAATAGTTATGGGTGATTTCCAATCCTTGTGCTTAATCAACACATGTGTCCCTCTAAAGAGTACATTATACCCCCTATCCTGAAGAATAGATACAGAAATCAAATTCATACCTAAGCTTGGCACATATAACACATCATGAAGTGGAATTATCTTTCCATTCTCCCTCTAAAACTGAACAGTCCCTTTCCCAACAGGGTTGAGTTTGGACAAGTTTTCCATAGAAATTTGGATGTTGGTGTCCTCCTCCTTGTAACTGGAGAAGTACTCTCTAACTCCTGTCATATGAAATGATGCCCCACTATCTATATACCAAACACACTGTGAGGTTAAGCTAATCATACAAGCTATGAGTGCAAACTCATCTTCCATTCTATTAGAGAGTTCCTCTGCGCTTGCTGAAGCTGCCACCTACTTCTTACACTTCTTCCTCTCTGGGCAATCACTGACATAGTGGCCAAACTCATGACATCCAAAGCACTTGACCTTAGAAAGGTCCTTCTTCTTCTTTTCACTTTGTGAATTTGATCCTTTGCTAGATCCCTTCTTTGCTTTCCCTTTACCCACTATGGCAACATTCTCTTGTTCCACCTCATTTTTCTGACTCTTGTTGGCCCTATTGACAAGACTTAGTCTAAACTCCTCCTGAGTGAAATCAGTCCATAGTCGATCCCAACTCTGTAAAGTATCTCGTCCACTGAGAACTTGAACAAAGACACTCCATTGTTTAGTAAACCCATTTAGGGCTATTCTCACTAGCTCATCATCACTAGGGCTATCTCCAACAGTTGCTAACTCATCCTTGACAAGTCTAAGCCTGGTGAGGTAACTTGTGACGTCTTCTCCCTGATTCATCTGGGTATTCTTTACCTTCTCTCTGAGAATCAACTTCCTGTTGGTGGTAGCATTCTGGTACAAATTTAGAATGGCGTCCCACATCTTCTTTGTTGTATCTAGCTCCGAGATATGTGGAACAATATGATCCTTGACACCATCAAGGATAATCCTCCTCGCTTTGGCATCGTCCTTCCTATATGCTGCAAGCTGTGTTGCATCCATTGGTACAGGTACACCACTGGTAGCATAATCCTTAATACCATTATCTTCCAACAATAAAGAAATCCTAGCCTTCCAGACACCAAAATTTGAGGCACCATCCAATCTATCCTAATCTCTCAAACCAGTTGAAGCCATCTCAAGGGTTTAAAGCAATAATAAATCTAAAGAGATCAAAATTTCTTTCCTAGGGAAAAACTCTTCTACCCTTAACAATGCTCTAATACCATGTGAAAAATCAACTATTGCAGTCACTGATTATTAATCTCCTATCATAAATGATTATTAAATTGCTGAAAACAAATTCCCAGCTAATATTGAAAAATAACACAACTGCAATTTCACCTATAATACGGAAAGAAATGAACAACACATTGAACACAATATTTTCGGACAAATTGTCCCTGGAAAAACCCCTAAGGGAAAATCAGTTCTACAGATGAGAAATTATATTAATATTTAGCAAATCAAGAGATACTAAATTCCTTGCCTCTCACTGGCAGAACTTCGACAACCTCCTAATTTCTCCCACTGATATTCTCCACTGCTATCCCCACGCTAACACTGCGACCTTGCTAACACAACAAGACTGTTTGCTAACACTGCAAACATATTTCCAAAACTTCCTTCCCTTACACTCCAAATGGCCCCTAGACCCCCTTTTATACTACTCTCATTGGTAAACCAATGACCGAGATTAAATCAAACCAACGGCTGAGATTAAGACAACTCAATAGCCAATAATAGAATTGGTTGCAAGGTGTCCAAAAAGGAATCTCTAAAATTAGTAAATAATAACCATTTACTAATTCTTAGCAAGTGGACAAACAGCTGTCCAAACCACCCATAAATACAACTGCTATTCATAGATAAGGACGAACAGCTGTCCAAGCTACCCATAAATACTACTGCTATTTTCGGGTTAGAAATAACAGCTGTCCAACTAACAATAATTAAAAAGTAAGAAATATTGTTTGATCAATGATGACTTCATGTTCAACTTCAATAGATGAAAGTTTTGCACAAATAATTTCTTTATTCTCCATGCATTTGCATCCTCTATTTATGAAGAAATTCTTCATCAATTTCCAATCCACTTCACCACAAACCTCTCATAACAATTATTAATATGATGTGTGATTTAAATAAATATGCAAAACCAAAAATGAAAACAAAATAATCACACAATTAGAGATATAAAACACAAAGTTTTATAGGGGTTCATCATGAGTGGCTACGTCCACTTTGAAGCAAGAAAAAGATCATGTTACTTTTAGTTACATACAATGGCATATTACATCATATTAATAGGCGATTAATGCTTTATCCATAATACAAAGAGCCAAGAGTCAATTAGAGGGAAATAACAAGGTGACCATTGGATTTCATATATCTAAAAATTAGATTGACAATTTTACTTTCTTTGGCCAAAAAAATATATTTTTATGTTTTATTTTCACCCTACTTCTTGTTGTTGTTGCATTGTTCAAACACAAATAAAAAATAAGAAATAAGAAAAAGTTAAAACAAAAGAGTCGTAAGTGTTTTATATGGGTTATTATGAAGAATCAAAGAGATGTAGGTTATACAATGTGACGAACAAATGATTCTTCATTAGTAGAGATATAAATTTTGATGATTACTCAAAGCGTAAACCACTTCCCACTCTAAAAAATAAAGAATTTTTATTTTAAATATAGTTTATAAAGAAGCAGAAATTCTATAAATACGGCTTCAAATTAAATTAGTAATATTTATGATGGTACTATTGAGATTAAATACCTAATACTTATTTCAAACTCTCTTCTATAAGAATTAATGACGAAGAAGAAAATTAGCAAGAAAATGTTAGACAAGGGTGTTGAAGTGATATAGGCTTAAATATCCAAGGAATTATTGATGCATTAAGTGTATTATTGATTGTAAATGATTTATAAAATAAAAATTCAAATGAAATGAAACTACAAAAGTTAAAATAAGATGAAACTGTAGGAAATTGGTTGCTAATGAATCAATAGAGAAGGAGTTGACCTCAAAAACAAGGCTACAAAGTACCAAAATTCTTGCCACAAATATGTATAAAATAATAATATTATAATTTAGATTATTAGTTTATCAGTTTATATGTTATTATGTGTAGAATTTTATTTTAATATGAAATAAGATGGATAATATATTTATAAATAATAATTGTATTTAAAATATAATAATAATATTATATTATTTGATTTAAATATTTTTTAAAAAAAATGTATTGAAAATTTATAAACATTATCAGTGAGGGTAGATCACAAATTTGATAAATCATAACAAATCTTAATCTTGATTTTAGTGCTCTTAATTTAAATATTTTTTAATTTAAATTAATATATTGTCTAAATAGCTTTTATTTCATTGTCTTATATAAAATAAACAATTATTTCTATGCATTTTCTACCACTTTCAAACCATAGTACATAATCTACTATTTTCTAAGACAATATTATTTTTACATGAAATAAATAATCTATATTCTTATACTAACTTGAAATCCATCAATAAATTCCATATACTTAGAGACTTGCTAATGTGTTCAAAAATATATTTCCAATTTAATTTTATGCATGTGTGAGGCGAACTTATATCAACTTTACATAGTTGATTATGAATTAATATTTTAATTTAAAAATAATAATTTTGTATTATTGTAAAACAATTATCTATAGAGTTTTTAAATTGGACAAAGCTAAATAACTAGAATAAATAAATAATACTAAAAATTAATCATTAAGAAGCTGAAATAAAGAATCGAGCTTATATCATTTCAATCAATTAATATTATTGTTATTGGTATTCATTGTTTGAATTGTAACATTAGACTTCTTGTGTTTTGACTATTATACTATAGTAATATAAAAATAATAATATAAATATAAAATACATGTAAATGTAATGTATAATAATTATTATTATATAAGATATAAATATAATAACATATATTATAAAAGACTTATGGCAATTGTTTATATCTATATGTATATATAGCTGAAAAATTACAACCACCTACAAAAAGGGTTCATATTGTTCAAAGTTTTTTAGTCAATGAAAGACTAGAAAATTAATTTTTAAAAAATATTTTGTTAAACAAATTTCATCTTTACTAAAATATGTTAAATATTAAAAAAAATTACATTTGATTGGTGAAAAAATCATGATTAATAACTTGCTAAATTTGATCATTGCCTATACACTATTAAAAAATATTGCTTCCTATCATCAAAATGAATTTAACTAACATTATTTTTAACTAATTAGTTTTGGGTGGCATCTTCATCAAATGAATATTTATATGCAGAGAGTAAAATTCTTGTTTTTATTAATAGATTATTTATTTGTTGTAGATCGTATATTAAATTAATCAATGATTTAAAATCAAATCTTAAAAGAATATTTCATAATAATAAGAATGAATTCTAGGAACTAAATTATTTCTTTGAGTTTAATTCTTTAATCAGAAAATTCTGAAATCTTCTACGGAAAATGTAAAATAACGTACCTTCAGTTGCTCCGTCCAACTTACAATCAGGGCTCTATCTTTGGTTCGAGCCTTGAAACCCTCTGGTAACTCCATTGGCTTACCATCTGCTATATCTGATCTCAGAACCCACAAGAACGGGCACCCACTCTCTTCTAATCCAAGCGCCAGTTCATGCAATTGCTCTTCAGATTTCACAGCAATGCTTCCAAAGGAAACATATAACACTGATTGCTTGGCTTGAGAATCCAGCCATTGGAGGCAACTTTTATCCGCTTCCCACATGCTGTACATGGAATTCCTGCCCTCCAAGAAATTTGGAAGAGAAACAGGGCCTACTGACAGAGCAGGGCAGCCATTAAAGCTGAGACCCATTTGTGCTTCTTTGCCTCCTTCCAACTCCTCGAAAGTGTTGACCAGCACGTAGTCTGCTATTTTGTTGATGCGGGACTCGTGAAGAAAGCACTCGTAGGTGAGGTCGGAGACATTTTTCTCGCGGAAGAAGGAGACAATGTCGGTCGGCCTGATTGGTGGAAGTTTTCCCGGTAGGCATGTGATGAATTTCTCTTTAGATTTCAAGTCCTCCTCTGCAATAGCAAGGCTCGTCATATTAAAATTGTATTCGTAAGATTAGATAGGAAACAAAACTAACTTCAAAATGCTCCAGGAAAGAAGAAATCGCAGATCAAAAGGACAACAGAGCAACACAGAACATAACAAGCCAACCTGAACTTTGAAGGCGATTTTTCAGGGCCTTCTCATAACAGAAACAAAAGCACTATTATCAAAACATAACAAAATACGTAAGTGTTAGTCAATGGCAGGCCTGATTTCTCTACAAGTGAACTCCTAAGTGGGGATTGCAAGTCTTGAGGATAATTTTCTTCTTCTTTAAAATGGATCCATCTGCATCAACAGAATCATAGGAACTCAGATGACTAGATCTCTTTAAAGTACATTAAAAATTTGCAAATGGGTATATTAGGGTCAAGTAATCTATTTTGACTATTTAGTATTTAACACTTTTAACTTAAGAATGAAGATTTAATGTGTAATATTTAAGTCATCAGAAATATTAGTATCAGATCCATTCACAAAATCTGTTCTTTGCAGTCACTGATCTCTTTTGTGAATTGATTGCCCACTTGCTGATAAGTGAGATATGCAGAAGAGTCCTTCCTCTTGGCTTCATCATAATGGACAGATCTAAACCCACAATTTAATGCAACACTATGGAAATCTAAGTAATAAAGGGTTAGGGATGCGATATAAATAGGGAAGTTTCTTCTGTATTTGGATTGTACAAGTATGAGACAATCTGCAGATCATGGAATGTTTTTAGATTCAATTGTGTCACTGTTTTCTACATCAACATTTCAGATCACATTCTTATTATTTATGTTCTCTATCATTCATCTGATAGATCACAGAATGTGATCCTAAATATTGATGCAAACAACTGTGACAGAACTAAACCTAGAAACACTATAGATCGTAGAAATCTACTTTCTTAATCTACAGATCAGTTCTATATACAGTTATAAGCAGTTGAAATGGAATTTTCTAAATGTAAATTACTTTCTATCCGTTAAGGCCATAGAAATACCTTTGACGGGAATATGACCTTCAGAAAGAAGCAACTGAGCGTTTGACTGAATAATGGCTAGTGCAGTACAAGAAGTCCAGAAGACAACTCTGGGCACTCCAAGATTCTTAGCCACTTCTGCCGTGCAGGACAAGAAACTATCGGCCACAATACAGGTGATTGGCGGGACAGACTTATCTGCTGCAGTTAACAGACTTTCCAAAGCAGGGCCCAATCTTTGCAGAGCAACAAAAAGCTCACCAAGCTGAGCGGTTCGGCCATGATCAGGCGGTAAGCCGTCAGGGATAGTCAAAAACCGAAATTTGGAGCCCCTCTCTTTGGCCCCGTGGTCACATGCCGCTAAAGCTTTGGAGCCTGCTTTTTGAAGGCGCTGGTCGATCCATTCAGTTGTGACGAAGGTAACGAAGACTCCTCGCATGGCCAGCAGCTCTGCAAAATTCATGAGAGGATTGACGTGGCCCTGTGCAGGAAACGGCACAACCACTGCGTGCAAAGGAGCCCCTCTTGGTTCTTCAGACATTTTGAGTCAAGTTCTCTTTTCTTTGCTGTAGAATGAGTACAATATCTGAAATCAAAATGCCACTGTTGAATATCTTTTAATTTATATCTGAATGCACGTCAATCCAAATGCCTTAAATTTATAGCCACAGAAATTTCCGAATCACAGTATTCCTGATATAAAAAATCCGTAGTTTGTACAAAGGTTGATAAGAGAGCCAATTCATTTAGTAGTAACGGTAATTTGATCAATAGTTTTCATACTATTCTAGATGAAATTTTAACAATCCGTAGTTTGTACAAAGGTCGATAAGAGAGCCAATTCATTTAGTAGTAACGGTAATTTGATCAATAGTTTTCATACTATTCTAGATGAAATTTTAACATAAATTTTTTACTGTAGGATAATAGAGAAGGAAGATAAAAGAATAAAGTTTTTTTTGTTTGATTACTTTTATATATTTATGATTTATTTTGATAGTCATGTTGCTATAATTAGAATAGGTTACATGTTTTAAAAATTCTAATGTTTAGATAAATCAATTAATACATCCCATTATAAGTCTAAACATATAAGAAAAGAAATATATATAAAAAGAAATCGATAAAATTTTGCTTTATTAAATGAAATTATAAGTTATCTATTTGGTACTCAATGTAGTAAGTTTTGATACGTGTTTGGAATTATTTTTTAACTATACCTATGAAAAGTAAAATTAATAAATGTTATATAAAACTTGTGAAATTTCAATAGGTAGTAAATGTTAGAGAATGATTTTGATCATTTGAATTAAAAAATTGTGTAAGAATAAAGGTAAGTTCACTTCTCTAGACCTATAGATAGTTATTTTTGTTACTTCATTTTTGAGCATTATATATAAATTCTTTCAAATTTTCAATGTTTTAATGCATTATATATAAAACATCATTTGCAATATCAAATCATAATCAATTTTATTATACAAATTAAATTAACATCTTTTATCTATTTCAGATTTTCATATATTTATGTTTTTGAGAATATATTGCCTCACTATAAGGTATGCATCCTTGCATTCCACCTCTATAAAATCAATAAAATTGAAAAAAAAAAAAAATTTTAGAAATTAAAAATAAGAAGTGATTGCAATAGTATATTGCCTACGACAAATACAATACTAGAATTATTAGTCAGTGAGTTGATTAAGGTATCACTATAATCACAATAGCCACTTACTCCTATTACTGAATTGGCCCTTCAATTATTCTTCTAATTGTTTTATTTCTTCCTATCATATTATATTAAAAAATATATCAACTAATAATTTAAGAATAAACATTTATTATTATTACTCTAAAACATTAATTAATAATTTTATTTATATTTTCTTATTTATTATTATTATAAAGCAATTTATTCCTTATCATGTTTAAACATTTTAATATATACATTTATAATGATGGCAATTGACTATTATTGTACTTGTTGTAGGAAAATACTATTACATTCTACATTCTTGCAATTAGTCAATTAGTTCTCAAATAAAAATATTTCTAAAGTTTGTTTATTTATTTATAATTAAATATATTCTAAAAATATTTTATCGTGATAGGCTAATTTGATTTGGTGTTATAGGAACCATTTTTTCAGAGGCTTCTCATATTGTATTTTTTGCGGCAAAATATTAGCTTTTTTAAATCAAGATTGTTGGATATATTTTGTCATTTGAAAAATGTATATTTAGAAAGTAAAATAAATTGGAAATTCTATTTTAAAAATCATTGTTACTCTTTAATAAATGAAATTATTACTAGGTAAATTTAACACACATTAATTTTAAATTCTACCTATCAAAATAAACTTTTAATATTAATTTTTTTTTGTTGATATAAAAACTTGTTAGTATTCTCTCTAATCATATCATACTTTATATTATGCCTTCAAAATTTCCAAACTAGATAATTATTATGAAATTATTTGAATTATTTGAATTTGAATAAGTTAACTCAATCAAATATTTTTGAACAAATTTATTTTACTTTTATTTTATATTATATTTTAAATTAAATAAATTATTAAAATTAATCAATAATTAATTTTACAACTAAAAAGTTATATTTTAATTAATTCTAATCTATTATGGCAAGCACACACCACCACATGGCACGTGTTCATCATGTCATCTTGATCATAAATTGTGATCAAAATTTTGATGATAAAAACTCTCTTTCCTATGAATAAAATTTTATTCTTAATGAATAAATGTAAAATATATGTTATATATTCTCATAAACAAATGATAACAAAAACGTTCTTAGATTTTTTAACTCTAAAGAATAAGTCAAATTAAATAGTAACAAATCTATTATGTTTTTTAATCTATGCATCAATACATATCCTTTTCTACTAAAGATGTAAACTGACTTTGTTATTTTCTAGTAAATTAGAAGAATATGACAAGTTTATGAAAATTTGAATTATATAGTTAATTTAACATAGTATGTGAATTAAAGAGTTTATTATTATTAACTAATTATTGCATAGGTGTAATGTTGATTTAACTCTAAATTGACATGTGGTTCTTTCTCTTGAATAAGAACTCTACATCATGTAGAATCTTGTAAAGCCTCTAGAGGCAATAGGTGTAAATTGTAACAAATGAAATGATGAACTTGTAGTTTATTGGTAATCTAAGTATGAGAAGGATTTTGAATTAAATTGTTAGTAAGTTTATTATTTGGTTAATTATTTATCATCAATTTGTATTCAAGCCACAATTTGGTTTGTTCATCTACTATATAAGGAGGGGTTGAGGGGTATTTTTTTTTAAATGGAAAAATAGTTTTAAATAAAGTTAAGACTATATATTGCTATTATTTTATTAGTTTTTCCTTTAAAATTATTTGGAATTTTTTTTCTATTAAAGAACTTGTTTGTGTGAAAATATTTTTTTAATTTGTCCCTCCCTTTAGGAGGAAACTAATGTTTTTGAGTTGCTTTCTCCTATTAACATATGCAAACTCTAAATTATTTTACCAATCTTATGGTTTGTGCAATTTTTCTATTAAATTGCAATTTTTAATTTTTTTTGTTCCTTAATTTTCTATTGGTTCTCCTTTTTTTCTTCTTGTTGTATTTTTCTTTTCCCTAGTGGAAAAATAGCGAAAAAACAAGTTGAATGCTAGAAATGTGGCATGGCTATTCTCCACACTTGGCATTGTGTAAGCAATTCACATGGTTTATTTGTGTTACCATGTTGCATTTTCCATACATGTATATGAAGATAGTTGCATGAGGGAAAAATAAATGGTGATAAAAAGAGAAATAAGTCATTGAATAAACAATTGCATGTATGTCATAGACCTCTTTCTCGGCTCTGCAATTTATAACAAATTATTTAGCAGTGGTGTCTATGGCTGATTTTTCCTCATGAAGGAATACCTATAACTTGAAGCACACGTAGAACCATATATGAGGTATTTGAAAAACAATGATGTTGTTAGAATTCTTTTAGTGACATTTCCTACAATAGAGAGGATAGAACACCTTTTGTAGATCTTGTGAAACACCAAGCACAATCAATTTCCACTAATTGATTACCTATCTTATGTGGTTTATTGTGTTTAAATTTGTTTATTTTGTTAAGGATATGGGAGTGTCTCTTATAAAAGATATTGTGTAATGGAGATCTAGATCAATGATTTACTTTTATGGATATCACAATACCATGTCAGGAAAAGGTTTCAATGTTGAGGAAATAGTTTCGAGTATAGAGGAAATGGTTACGTATGTTGATCTAAATCCATTTACAGATGCATCTCCATATACAATAGTGGAAACCATGTAATTGGAAAAGGTACATGTTATTTTTCATTAATTATTCATGTGCCAAATTTATGTGCTTCTTACTTCCAATGTAAGCACACTCCTCAATATTTTGTAAGTTTTGTGTAGTGATTTATCTTTTTTTCCACTTTATTTTCTACTTCTCAACAAAAGGCACTTTAAGGTTCTGTAGTGCATTTATTTTTCTAACATTGCATTTCAAAGATCTCCAACATTTGGCATATCAACATGCCTTGACTTTCTATATTTCACTTCAACCTATTTTTAGTTTAGGCTTGTGAATACATTTAAAATTTTGGCTATGGGAAACACCAAACCAAGATTTCAACTCTTTTTGTTTTAGGGGTAATATATAAACTTTTAACTAGATTTTTTCCTTCAAAAAATGTTTTCTATTCACTTTGTTAATTTTTTTTCTGGTTGGAGATAATTTTATCTGAAAAATAAATATATTTTTTCTAGTTCATGACAAATATATCTTTTCATGTACATTTCTCATTAGGAAAAAAAATAGTTTAGACTTGTAAATATTTTCTCAGTTGTAACTTTTTTTTTTTGAAACAAATTTAAGTTAGAGTCTTCAATTGTTTTGTCTTAGGGTTCATTCTACATTAGACTTACAAAAAATATCATGCTAAGACGATTTACGTTAGGCAAAGGTAATAGTGTCTCAGACACTATGGTTGTTTATCTTGTAAATATTCTTTGTTGAGACTTGTTGTAAAAAGAAATTCCAAGAACATAATTGTGATTCTGACTTGTTCTTTATATTTTTACCTAATAACTTCAACTTTGGACTTGCAAATGTTTTCAAACATTGTTTAGTATTTTTTTTGTGAGAAAAGTTTTCTTGGGCATATGAATTATTATTTTTTAATGAGAAATGTTGTTTTAGATTTGGTAATAGTTATATCTATGAGGCAATTTTAGATCATACATGTAGATATTAAAATTTTGTGTTATGAGGGAGAAATTGGCTTTAGACTCTTCAAAAATTTGATGAAAGATTAATTTTCACTCAAGCATTTAAACATATCTGAAAAGGGAAATTTAACTAGCTTATATGGAGGAGGTAAACTTTTCTCAATATTTATGTGGTAGAAAAAGTAGCACAAGATCATAATGCTAGGATCAAGCAACACTAAGATGGGAGGTGGGGGTGAAACTATGTTGCAACACCTCTAAGAAATTTCAACAGTTTGCAACTTACCCATTATGCATACAAGTAACACATACATCAAAAAAAATCCATAACGCCATTATTTTATTCTTGAGGAAACCTTGGCCAAGGGAAGATTTTGATGGGGATTCAACCCACAAGATGATGCAATAATATAAAAATATCTATGCTAGGAGATCTAACCTTGTTAGGATTTGTTACATAGT
Source organism: Cupressus sempervirens (assembly GCA_028749045.1). Classification (NCBI taxonomy): domain Eukaryota; kingdom Viridiplantae; phylum Streptophyta; class Pinopsida; order Cupressales; family Cupressaceae; genus Cupressus; species Cupressus sempervirens. The sequence goes on along the minus strand of CM053790.1, from coordinate 74,487,920 downwards.
ATTTAGTTCATTGGTCCCTATCAAAGGACAATACATTGCTAGAGGTTGGTAGCCATTTTAGGGGATAAGAATAAATGAGAGCATACTTTCTTGAGAGTGAAGGTTAAATCCATTTTCTCAATTCACTATCTAATTATAATGAAATTATTACAACAATAGTGAGTTACATGACATCAAAATGTTAGATTAGTTCCAATGAAGTTTGCATCTTATTTTATCCATTATCAAGGCTCACACTTTATATATCACATGAATCTCATATCACATATCCCATGATTGCATACCAAATAAGTCCTCCAATTATATCTTTGATAATAATTTATTATGTTAGCTTACATAAAAATTCATGAAACATATCCACTCAAATAGTAATATGAAAATTAGGACCATTTTATCAAATATTTATGTCCTTGTATGTCATCCCTCTATTTACAAGAAATTAAATTATCAAAATAATTCAATTAGCTAGGCCAAATTTTGAAATCTCATTATTTTTCCTATAACTCCATTGTACTAAACTTGTTACACTTCACATCACCAAAACACATACTACTCAACACATGAACACAAGAAATCATATTAGAAGCTCGTATTCATTATATATCATTACCTATAAGTTATAGCCATAACTAATAACTCTAATTTCATCTTGACCAAAACTCACTAATTGTATCTTTTATTCCTTGATGCAAGAGAATCTTGGGTCAATGAGCAATCTTGCATCCAAAAATATTGAATTTATTTTTTGTACTTGTTTTTTGTTCGTGAAGTAGTCATTGCTTCTTATGGTTTCAAGTTGTGTGCAACTGACATCCTATTGAGGACCTATTTTGAATCCTTGCCCAAAGAGTGCATATGTTTATATGCCATGTGGTTCAAGTTCTATGTCAATTTCTCCAACCTCTATTTACTATTATTCCACTTAGCACGGTGTGCTATTTCTTTTGGTGTAGTTTTGAGTGATCACATGGCATCTAATATAGTTAAGAGTCTACTCCTTATGTGTATGTTTAGACCTATCCTTAATAGCACATGAAAAATTGACACTCATTTCCTAGGTTATCATTTACTCCTCCAAGATAGGACATAATTGTAATTAATTCCTAATAGGATGACTTGTGGCTTTGTTGGGTATATAATAACTTGTATTAGATGTAGGAAAATAAGTCCAAAGGAGGAAGAAATAAGATCAATAGAGAAAGTCTCAAGATTGCCAAATTTAAGCTCTAAGTTTGTAATTCACTGTATTGGTTGTAACCTAGAAGGCCTCATAGCTAGACATGTTAGATGTTAATAGTATTTTTTATCATGTAGTTGTATTATCAATCAGTAAATATATTCATGAATTAAGTTGTTTATTTTTGCTGAACATGTGTTTTATTCCATGTGTACTCTTGGAAAGTTTTTAGGAGATAAGATCTTGTCCTTCCCCCTACTAGACTTGCATCAGGTGGTATTAGAGAAAGTTTTCTTTCATTCTATAGATTAGGATTGTGGAGAACCTTAATTGGATTGGTTATAGGTTGATAGATCTATAATATAACCTATAACTTGCAGAATGTTAAAATCTTACAGGACCTATTGTCAAGATGTTTTTAGGTAGTGGAAATATAGATAATGTCATTATGGATATGTTGAGGTAGATTGTAGAAAGACTTGAAGAAGTTGAGATAGTCCAGAGAAGAGGTGTACAACTTGAGGATGTTAGTGATGATGAATATGTGGCCTTGAATCTAAATCCTGAAGCTAAAGTAGAACAAGATAAGGAGAGGCTTCTGAGAGTTTTGTCTAGGGAAAACTCATGACCCACTATTGAAGTTACTTTCTATGATGCAAGACTTGGGACTAATGTAATGTTGAGCCATATCTTTGAGATGGACGAATTATTTGAGTATGAGAGTACCCATGATAATAAAAGTGTAAAGATAGAAGTCACCAAGTTGAAGGGTCATGCTTCACTATGGTGGGTTATTTGCAGACTAAAAGGTAGAAAAGAGGAAAATAAAAGATTAAGACTTGGGCAAAGATGATTGACAAAATGAAGAAGAAGTTCTTTCCTGCATAAATTACCAAGTTAATTTGATGAGAAGAATGCATAATTTGAGACAAAAGGATTTGACATTGAAAGAATATACTAAGGAATTCTACAAATTAGATATCAGATTTTGACATGTGGATGACAAAGTTGAGAAAGTGGCTAAATACCTTAATGATTTGAGGACATTGATTTAAGATGAGATTAGTTATGTTAATCTTGATTTTGTGAAAGAAACATATCAGTATGCCTTAAAGGTTGAGGATAAATTGGCAAAGAAACATGATCAAAGAAAAAGAGTAAGAGGTGCTCGATTTCAAAGAGGTAGAGGCAAAACCTATGGATAAAGTAGTAGATTAGATAGTACAATACAAGATAAGGGTATGACAAAGTGGCAAGAGGAACCTAGTGGTAAAAGAGGTAATTATTCTAGAGGTAGCTATACTAGTTATTCTAGGAATAAAGTGGTAACAAAGACGAAAGATCTTGGTTGAGAGGCACTTATTTTAAGTGTGGAGAGGAAGGAAATAGAGCCTTTGAATGTATCAATTTTGGCAAAAAGATTGGAGGTAGTAGCAAAAGCAATTTGGTTTGGGAAGAGTTTGTTGAATCACCTAATGAACTTGAGCTTGGTGCTCTAATTTTATGTTGAGAAGAATCATAAGGAATGAAGAAACTAGTGAATAGCCTATTTTTAAGAAAGATTTTATTCAAGACTAGCTATAAGATTACTAGAAAATGTTGCAAAGTAATCATTGACAGTGGAAGTTGAGACAATATGGCATCAGAAGATTTGGTGAACTATGTTGGAAATATTGAAGACTATGCTAGGTTGTTGAGAAGGGAATCAGTAACCTCTAAAACTTTATCAAATTCAGCACTTTATAGCAATATACCAATTATCATTTATTGATCTAATTGCATGCATGAGAAACTGAAAACATAAAAGCATCCACAACACTTGAACACAATAGTTTGGTGACCCAGAAACCTTCCAAATAGAAATTAAAACTAGGGTAGGGATGATGCCCACAAAACTTTAATACTGCAGCATAAAGTTGACCTGTTAAGGCTTACAATGATCACTTCTAATGGTCTACCCTTTTAGGAGCAATTAGGACTACTAGGTCTACCTTGTTAAAGGATTTACAAACACATAATAAAGTATGTCCTTGGTAAAGAGATTTTGAGAAAGACTATTAAGTCTACCTTGTGAAAGGATTTTGATTGATTCACCTATTAGAATGAAATAGTAGATCTCTAACTTACAACTGATTTTCTGATAGAGATTCCTTGATTGCATTGATCACCTTTTGTGATGCATATGTCTCTACTGCTCCTTTTCTAATATGGCCTTCAATGTATAGTTTATTTGCTGCTTGATTATATTAGCATTCTTACATACTTATGTCCATGAATTACATAATCACACACAATGGATATGATACAATACATTACATATAACCAATCCAATTTACAAAATTACAAAGTTAACCAATATACAAGTTAACACCAATATTAAAAAGTTGGTCCATATGAAGACACTCAGGTTTTGAAGATTGACTTGGTGAAGTTTTGATACTCAACGTCCACTATCATTACTCAGCATCATCATGCACTTGGTAGCAGTAGAAGCTCGGTCCATACTAATCACCTCAAAGTAGTCTCGAACTTGTTGTGCACTGGTGACTCGGTAGATATTGTGTCACTTGGCATAAACTAAATTACTAGTTTACCATGACTTCACTTGGTAAACACTATCTTTGTATATGGCTTTGTTAAGACTAGCTTCACATCACATAAATTGCTAGCATGGTAGAAACTACAAAGCTCAGTAACCATTGGAGTGCTTGGATTGAACTGCTAGACTTCACACTACCTGATTCTGCTTGGTTTGAATTGTTGCACTTCACACTAACTAAATTCCCTTGGTAACCATTGGAATGCTCAGTGGCCACTTAGAATTAGTCTAGAAGACTCGGTAGCAACTGTAGAGCTCAGTGGCTACTGAATTATATGGCAAACATATAGATTGTTCAATGAGCTTGGTAACCATACAAAATCTGAATAAGTGTTGTCACTAATAACAAACTTGACTAATATGCCAACAAACTAATTGCAGTTGTAGAGATTGATACATCCTAAGCCTTATCATGTTGTGTGGATCTAGAAGGAGCATAAGTTACTAGTAAGTGAACAATTCCTTGTTAAATTCAAGATTGGAAATTATTATAATGGAGTTCAATGTGATATTATACCTCTAGATTATTTTCATAATCTATTAGGTAGACCTTTGCAATATGATAGAAAATCTTTGCATAGTTTTAGATTGAATCAATATACTATTTGGGTTGATGGGAAGAAGCAAATATTGTTGCCTTTAGTAGAGAAACCAGATGAGAATCATTGAAACATAAGTTATATTATACTAAAATATTTATTTGGAAAAAACTTACATAAATAAATATAATTGATCAAAGGATATTTTAAAATCCTTTGCAAAAGCATTTTAGCCACAATAATCTATTTTAGAGTTAAAGTTTTGTACAAGATCTACAATATTTAACTACTTAGATCATTTTATAAGTTACAAGATTTTGTAACCATAAGGTGGGAGTATACTCTATGTATTATTAGTTGTCCACTAATTATTATTTATGATATAGAACATGAAACTAGATAGACCTCTATTTCCATACACATATGCACACACATGTACACATGCACACAAATGCATACATGTGTGTGCGCATGCACATATATACACTCACATGCTTATGCTCATGCATTCACACATACATGCATGTACACACTTGCATACACATGTATAGGAGTTCACACATGTATACACTAATACAAATAGATAAAAGCATGCATTACAAAGTCATTTTTTATACTTTATGCAAACTACAACATTAAGGTGGAGATTTAGAGTTTAGTGTAATTATAATTACAAATAATTTTCACTTGGAAATCACAATAATATCAATAGATATGGTAATGAAAAATAAAGCTACCCTATACATAGTGAAATTATACTTCTATTATAACCTACCATTGTATGAATTCTAAGCATATAAACTCTAATGATTCCATCTAATATCGAATACATTATTCATTAACAACATACAAAGATTGTAGCAATGTCATTTTAAAAACATCCAATGTATTAATTAATATTAAACAATAAATTATGAAAGAAAATAAAAATATTAATACTTATTTATTACATAGGAGATATTTTATATTAGATATTACTTTCCATCTTCTTCATATCCTCTACAAAGATGTTCAAGTTTGTATAGGATGTCCCCCCTTCCATCACTGTTGTGTGTGCTACTTCTTTTAGCCTCATAGAATTTTCTCGTAACTTATTTCCAATAGAATGTTTCATTAGGCTTGTAACAACCATCATTACCTCTTCTTTTTTCACCAATTTAAATTCATCTGCATCAACACCTTCAAAATCCAAACCAATCTTCCAAATGTCTTTTGCAAGTCGACAATCAAGAAATTGGTCATGAAAATAGGGCCACCCAATCATAGGAACTCCCATACTAATTGCCTCTAAAGTAGAGTTCCACCCATTGTGTGTAAGGAATCCTCCGAGAGAAGGATGAGAAAGCACCTGAGAGAATAAAAATAACTTTTTATAAGTTTATAGTATTTGAATGGTTTTCATGTGAAAAACCAAAATAACAAATAATAATCTTTTCTTCTAAAGTTTGAGAAGATACATTTTTTAGTGTGTGATATCATAGTATGTGCCCTTTTATTAAATAAATATATATTTAAAAAATATTGGACTATTAATTTTAAATACAATAGTGATAGGACATGGACACCATATATGTAAGATTTACAAGAACCATTTTTTATAAATCATATTTTTACTTTCTTTTTTTACATGAGCTACTATTAATATTAAAATAAATAAAAATATAAAATAAGAAAGGGAGAAATTTCTATTAAGTTTATTAAAGTGTTACTAATTACTATAATAAGATATCATGTTAGATTCTAATAATTTTAAGTTTATAATGAGTCATTAAATCTTGCTTAAATCTTCAAATTTATAATTTATTTTTGTTTCATGTAGCATAAAGTTTTATATAGTTTATTTTTAGTTTTAATATTATATTAAAAAATGAGCTTTAGCAAGGTTATCATGTATTGTGGCTTTAAAATTTGAAGGTAGTCATAGCTAGTTTATTAATTTAGTACAGATGAATTACTAAAGAAGACGAATAAATAGAGTGTGTGGAAAATTAATCTCAATTCCAGAAACATTTTGAGTATAATTTTAAAAACTTTTTTCATCATTGAGAAAGGATAGAGTTATGATATAAATCTATATGAAAATAGTCTTGTAACTAGAGAAGATAGTTTTCTCTATGTAGACTAATATAAGCAATACTATTTACCAGAGATAAAATATCTACTCATTTTATTAGAATACTAGTGTGAAAGAAGATAACATTCAAAAATAGATCAACCAAGAAAAGGAGACAGTTTTTAAGTAAACAATAATTATATAATGTGTATGTTTATGCATGTGTGCACTTGTCTTTATATCTATGTATATATATATGCATATTCATTTGTACATATATGTGGCTATGATTTTATATATATATATTGTTGGAAGTATGAATGCTGATGATATTCCTATGGGCAAGTATTGTAGATATGTTACATTCATGATTGAGTTTGTCATTTTGATGTCCACATAGTAGTTTTATGTGGTATCTCATAGAAGAACAATAGAAAGATCAAGTTCCAATATTGATGGCTAGTTGAGTATTCTAACTATCTAAGGTTATGAGAGATACTTTTGAGTATCTGGTATATGTAGTTAATGATAGAAGAAGTTATGTACATTTTGGTGATGTCTGTCCTAAGATAGAGTTTATAGAGGCATGTTCTGGTAAACATGTTATATTTCTTAGCAGATTTAATATTTTGAGGATTGAGGTTGAGGACATGAAGAAGACATGTTGATGATAACGTCACTACATTCACTAGTCATAATATTATATGTACAGAAATTTATTCAAGTTGCAAGGCGGAAGAATAATGTTATCGCTAATTGTAACATGTTCTTAATTTTGTCCTATAATAATTAATTGAGAAGGTCTAACAGCCAACTAAAGGAATTTTTTTGAGGACTCAATATAAAGGAAGGACATTTTCCTTTATCAAGCATGGCATGAATTGTAATGTTGCACAAAGAGATTATAAGTAGAGAGAGAGTGGAATGCAAAGTTGAGCAGAGTAGTGCAGAAGTGAAGGAAACTTCATTGCTGAGATTTTGTTGAGTGATATGAGGATTGATATTTGGATCTAAGGCTCATGACCTGGTTTACAAGGTCTAATAGTGATTAGTTCAGTTGACAAAACAAAGGAAAGAAGAAGATAATAGTAAATTACATGTTTGAGTAGTGAGCTCTTCTTGTAGTTGAAATCATATGTTTGGGCAGTGGGCTCATCTTGCATACATTATGGAATCTCCTAACAAGGATTCAAAGTGTCCTAATAGGGACTATATGTACTAAATATTGTAATAGACACCTAAAAAAGTCCATCCTCTAAAAGGGAATATTTATATTAGTACATCATCTTGTGGGCATCATTCCCACCAAGGTTTTCCCTTTGATCAAGGGTTTCCCTAGTTAACATACCTAGTGTAATTGTCTATGTGCATCTTGTTATGGTTGTTGTTTTCTTTGGTTGAATGGTTAAGTTTTTTTAAAGAATATGAATTTTTTAATTATCAGATAATCGATTCACCTCCCCCCCCCCGGCCCTTCTCAGTTATCTTGGTGGACTATTGTTTCATACATACATACATACATACATACATACATACATACATATATATATATACACACCCACACATACATATATATACATATACATACATACATATATAAACATATACATACATACATATATATACATATACATACATACATATATACATATATATACATATACATACATACATACAGACATACATACATACATACATACATATATATATACATACATACATACATACATACATACATACATACATACATACATGTATGTATGTGCCTATGTTCACTTATTAAAAATATGAGAAAAAATAAAGGGGTTGATTAATTCATTTTAAATTTTCACACTTGGAAGGAAGATGTCCCAATAGGTTCAAGTACAACCTAACCACTTAATTTGACAATGATCCTTGACTAAAAATATGTAAATTGCAAATGGAAAGAGTAAAGTGCTATGCATGAGGAAAAAGAGATAAAATAGAAATAATATATTCATAACTAAGAGTCAAGAATGAATTGGGGTCTAGAATAGTGTACTAATTTAGGTTTTTGGTTTGGATTGAAATTGAAAGGAATATAATGGCTTGGGTTCTCTATTCCTATCATTTTTGGCTGAAAGTTTAGAGGCATCTCTGACTATTCTTGATCTTCTTGAAAAATATCTAATAATTATGTAACATTTTCCTACACACAAAACAAGTGGAAAGGGTTGGGTAAAATGGGTTTTCGTTGGTAAACCCACTAGGAACCAACCTTGAATATTAAAGGAAATTGCACAAAATAGAAAAAAGGTAAAAAAAATTATGATCCTTGTAATAATCCCATGGTATCATGCATAAATCATTCATACCCATAAAGATCATGTTTACGTCATGGTTAGAATCACATAATGATCATACAACATTCTAGTTGATTTTTATCACAATTGGAATATGCCTTGCTCACTTGATTTTTCTTTTTTTCCCCTTGTTTGATTTAGACAAAATTTTGAGTATTTGGTTTCTTTTGAGAATTTATACCTTCCTCCTATTCAATCAAGATGTTTGATGGATTCCATGGGAATCCATGCTCTTGGTAAAATGGTCACTCAAGTAAGTTGTTTCTTGGGCTTATTGATGCTTTTACTCAGTAGTACGTCTTTTGTGTTTTTGGAGTTGAGATATCCTCCTTGTTATTTTTTCCCTTGTATTGACACACTTTAAGCTTGAGGATGAGCTCATATATAATATGTGGATATATTAAATTTAAGATTGCATCTAAGCATGTAGTTGAGATATATTCCTATCTCAAGATTTGAGTGACTCATACTTTAGTTGTCTGAGACCAATTGTGTTTACCTTACTTTGGTGGATATGACTTCAAAGTATATTATTGTGGTTCCCTTATTGCAAATTATTTTCTATTTTCTTTTTCTTGAGCCTTAATGTTGTGATGAGGTATGCTTTTGTGTATAGGTACAATGTAGAATTGCTTCTTACATGTACCCCATCCTCAAAGTGGTCAGTCTCATAACATAAAGAGGCTTTTAAAAATTAATAAACACATGGATTATTATTAAAACATAATGAAAAGAGTAATTTGACTACCTTTCCTACCAATGGGTTTGATCTAAGGTGACTTATTTTTTGCCTCATACAAGATTTGATTGAAGATGAGATGTGTGGCATCTTGAGGGAGTTAACCAGAGCTACATTTTGAGCCTATCCTCTCAAGGGAGTCAATCATAGAATTAATGTTAATTGGACTACTATGAGATAGGTAATTGTTAGTGTAGTTTTTTATTTTTCCTAGTTTCTTAGGTTTTTCCTACACTTTCAATAATCTCGCTTAGGTTAATAAAGCATGTCTTATTAGGTGAATGGTTGCGAGGTATCACCTTCCTACATGTGAGCATCCATTAGCTATCTTGGGAAGATACTTTGCTATCTTTAGTCTGATAGATGGTTGCTCCTCATTGGTTGGTGTTGCCACCTCCTCCCTCTTCCTAGCCTATATAAGCATGCTACTTGGCTTGTATTTGCATCTTTTGTTTTTGCATCCTCTTAATGCTATTTTGTTTCCAGCATTTTCATTACTCTCTTGGAGACTAACTCTATGATGCTATTTTGATTTTGTATCATTTGCATTCATAGTTTAGATATTTATTCTTTACACTAGTTTTTGTTAACCTCATAATGGTTTTTGACATTTGAGTGCCAACACACTTAATCACATTTCACATTGGAAGTCGAGTACATCATGCATGCCGAGTGATCTTCATGTGCTGAGTAGTTTTCAGATACTGAGTAAAGATCAAATATCGAGTGAAGATTAGATACCAAGTAAAGATCAGATACCGAGTGAAGATCAGATACCGAGTGAAGTATAAGTGTCGAGTAACACAAAGTTCCAAGTGTTAATAGGTGCCGAGCTACTTAAGGTGCTGAGTGATACAGTTTTGATTAAGGTGTCGATCTATCCAGGAAATAGCATGTGCTAAGTATCAGCAATACTTCAGGAGCCGAGTAACTTAGTAGATCAGCATAAGAGTTTGAAATTGCACAAACTATGATGCAAACAATTTTTACAACCGACATAAGGTAAATCTCCAAGGATTTAATGATGAGATCGAATCTTTTATTTTTCCTATGCAATTTACATGCAGCCAATAAGAAAAATGATGAAGGCATGCAACCAATCAGCAAAAGATAAGTATTGAGCAGAAAATGAAGATTGAATGTGGATTATAGATCCATACCTAACCCTAAATTCTCAAATTTCTTTATAAGGAAGATGAAATTTCATTGTAAAGGAGACGAGAGGTGTGAGAAGACATACAAGGGTTCACAAGGAATTCTATTTTCAGAAGCAAGGATTATCAGATCACAAAAAGGACTTAGATCAGAGAAAGCAGAACAAGTGCCTGCATTCAGCAATCAAGGATTGTAATCAGTCAGGTTTATTGTACCTAATACTCTCTAGCAATTGTATTAGAATGAAAATCCTATGGTGATAGGTTAGCTTAACAGCTATTTCGATAAATCCTTAATTAGGTGATTAAATCCTTTAATAGGGTAACACTTCATGTTAAGTGTTTGAAATCCTCTAACCAGGTCACTATTGACACAGTGTAAAGCCTTTAACAGGGCAGGCCTTTAACAAGGAAGACCATTAGAAGTGGTTGAACAATATTGCTGCAGTAATTTTTGTGGGTATCATCCCCACCCCAGTTTTACCTTCTTATTCTTGGAGGGTTTTTTGGGTTACCAAATTCCAATGTTATGAGTTATTGATGCATGTGTTTAGTTTTAAGTTTATTTGATGTATTTACATGCATGCAATTTACTTTTAGTTAAAAGTTTTATTGGATAAAATGGGATACTTATGATTCACACCCCCCCCCCCCCCTTCTCATAAGTACTCTTCCAACAATTGGTATCAGAGAAAATCCAGGTTCTCACAAGGAAAAGCCTAATAGCTTGGAGGAAAAGATCTAAAGATGGAAGCTTTCAAACTTGGAAAGATGATTGAAAATCAGGTGATAGGTGTGCAACTTGCTTTGCATAGCTTGGAGGAATTCAGAAACAAGTTGAGAAACTCATTAAAAAAAAGGAAGGATCTAGCCATAGCTGAAAATGATATACACTACAAGGAGATTGATACCACCAACATATTTTCTAGTGAAGACACTAAAGAGTTTGATGTAGCAATAGCAGAACTGATGGAGAAAAACAAAATTCAAGCAGAGGAGATAAGATCTCTCAAGATGGAACATGAATCATAGGCCATAATGATATGTGAAATTACTGAGCAAAAGAAAAGAGCAGTTGATGATAAGGTCATGATGGAAAATGACAAAAGAAATCTTGCAAACAGACTTGAAGAAAAATGTACTGAACTGACAAGGATCTCAAACATGCAGATGGATACACTTGCCCAAATGATGAACCTTCATCATGAACTCAATGTAAAAGATATTGAGATCTCTACTTTGAAGATGCAGAATGAGCAAATACATAATGAATTAAATAGAGAAAAAGAGATAGCAGAGAATCTCAATAAATCAAGTGAAGCCATCAAGTATTTTGAACAGTTGCTGAAATCTCCAAAATCTTCCCATGATACATCAGGACTAGGATACAATAGCACTGAAGTTGGAGAATCATCAAAAAGTGTTGGAAAAAGAAGTGATAAAGGTAAGAATTCAAAACCCACTTGTCATTACTATAATAAGAAGGGGCATACAACTAATCTGTGCAGGAGTAGAAGATTCAATCAATCAAACATACCCAGAAGTTTCTATCACAAGTGCAACATGCAAGGACATATGACCGAAAATTGTAGATCCAATGTCACAAGGACTTAGAGATTTGATGGACATTGTTATAATTGCAAAAAGTATGGACATAGGGCATTTGAATGCAAATCAAAACCTATGTGGACATCAAATCATCCAGCAAAAATAGAAGGTAATGAAAGTCATTATCATTGGGATTACAACACCAGGTACAGTTGTCACTATTGCCAAGAATATGGACATATACCACAGAACTGTATAAGAACACATTTCAAAGGGAACTGCAAAATATGGTTGAATCAAACTACATGCTTTAGTTGTTTGAAAACTGGTCATATCAACAGAAATTGTCGTACAAGATCAAAGGCACCCAAGACTGAAGATGACAAAGGAAAACAAAAGATTGACATCAAAAAGATAAGGGGGCAAATGAATAAGACTTGGAAAAAGAAAGATGAGTGCAACACATCAAGTGGAGGGATCACTTCACCCAATGGGTCAAGTGATCACACTTCATCAAACTAAGCATGAGAAGTACACAGGACTGATATACAAAGCTATATCACACATCGGTCCCAAGGCAAAGAAGCTAAGCAAAGTATAAATCTACGTGAAACAAGATGTCAAGACAAAAAATAAATGTTGATGCCGAGGTATCTTTGGATGCTGAGTTAAAATAGATGTCGAGCTCCCAACAGCGACCGAGCTGATAATCGATGCCGAGTTAGATAATTTCAATGGAAGCCGAGCAAAGTGAAATATAGTGGAAGCTGAGTTAGGTTAAAATTTCTTCAGAAGCCGAGTTGGTAGTTGAGAATTTAATGCAATGAAATTAGGGTATATTATTGTGATTTCGAACATGTTTTCTCATTGCGATCAAGAAGCAAAGGAGAAGAAAGAGAGTTGAACGAGTTCATAGCAAGAATCTAGTGTTTCAAGCATATTGCAACCTCATTCAACATGTTTTTCATCAATCTAAAGGCATTTTCATTTGTGCCAAGCTACGTAGTTTCATACCCATTTATTGTATAAACCCTAGTTCGTAAAAATGGCATCAAGTTCAAAGAAAGTCAAGGGAAAAGAGTCATTTGAAGTTCAGTTAGTTTCAAATGAAGTCAAGAAACCTGATTTCCATCCTATTCCCGAAGTTGCCTACAAAAATGACCCAGCTGGAGCTCTCTCCCACATTCCCCCAAAAGTCGTAATGGTTCAAGATGTGAGGAAATGTTACAATCGCAAGATAGGAGCTCTAGGAGACATGGAAATTAGAAAAGCATATGATAAACTGTGTATAGATGGAGTACTAAAAGAAGAATTCAAAATCATAGAAAGAAAGGGTTTGACTCGAGTTTTAAGTTTTCCTACCGTATTCAAAACTGAATGGATTAGACTTGTATTGAGTAGAATTCATGGAGGAAACTTGTGGTTAGAAGATATGCCCATAAAATTGACAAAGGAAATTATACATAGAGTAACAGGGTACCCAACCCTAGATTGGCACAAAACCCTAAGAAGTGAATCAAAGCAGGTCATTGAAAAGAATACTGGTGCACAGAGGAACAAAAGAGGAATGACAATTCATACCATATAGGATCCTCTAGTTGAATTTGTTGTTAGAGTCATTGCTCACAAATTCTATCAATCCAGTAGACTCAATAGTGTACCATGCATTGCAATAGATGTAGGTTACAAATTGGTGAAAAAGGATCATACTTATGACCTTGCAGAACTGCAATTGCAACAAATCAATGAAAACCTAGCTGCTATAAGAAGGACAAAAGGCACTCAATGCAAATTTGGAGCAATCCTAGTTTGCATATTCTTTTATGTACAGAATGAATTTCCTTCTTTTGGTAAAGTAGCATCGAGGAATGATAGAACCATTATTGCACAAATTAATGAATATATAGAGCAAATGGGAGAAAATTTTGATACCTTGATGACAAGCTATTTTGAGGATTTCATCCATGAAGCAAAGATCAAGGATACTAGATTCTTTAGTGGAAAAACATACTAATGATATATGTTTCTTAGTTGACATAGATTTTACTTATATTCAAGCTGTAATACCAAGGGTAAGATGGCTAAGGCCATTTGGATACAAAATCAATATTGATGAGGCATCTGCAGCAATAACTGCATTATTGGCAGAAGAAGCAGATAAAAGTGCACCACATTTTGGCACTTATGATGTGGTAAGATCAAAGATAAACATGGAATTAAAAACTGCTTCTACATTGAAGAAGAAAGACAAATTAATCAAGAAGATTAAGAAGAAGTTTGGCAAAGAAATTGAGGCTGAGGCAAAAGAAGAAGAAGATGACAGTGATGATGAAGATGAGCAAGAACAAGGGCCAATGGAACTAACTCAAGGTCTTGGAGAAGACAAGGAGGAAGGTGCAGAGGAAGAAGAAGCCAAGGAAGCACCAACTGAAGCCAAGCCAAAGAAGAGAAAGACAATAGAAAAGCCTTCAGCTAACCTCAGATCAAAGAAAGCTACCACTCCATCACCTCAAAAGCCAACAACACGAGCATCAACAAGAGCCTCTACTCAAAATGCTAAAGAGGAAGTTACCAAGAAGAAACAAGTCAAGGAATCTCAGGAAGAGCCGAGGAAAAGAAGAAGGTATGTGGCTCAACCTGACACTGATGAAGAAGATCAATCAGAAAAGATAAGCAATTCATCAGTTGATATCTTATGTAAAAAGATTGCAAGTTGTGACTTGAATAATTTAAATAAAGTTGATTTTAGTAAATTTACTGAACAAGAAAAAAATAAAATAGAAGAAATAGTTTATGAAATGATGGCACAGTTCAAGTACACTCCACTTGAACTAGATGGTCAATTGCAAAGGAGCTGTCAAAAATTGTAGAAGACAGATGGCATTTTTGTTTGAAAATGGAGAAGGAGATGAGGGAATCAACCCTAGCCAGTGTATTGCTAGATTTGACTAGAGAACAAGTTAGCAAAGTAGTCAAAAGGCATAATAATAGGTTTACACCTAAGTATAGGGCATTCTTCATACTCCAAAACAGAATGGAAGAGATTGTTCAAAGAACAATGAAATCATGGAAGAATTTGTATAAAAGGATTGAAGATTTTCTTGAGGAAGAATACAAGGAAGAAGCTGCTATACCAATACAAGAGAGGAGAAAAAGGAAAGAAGAAGAAGAAAAGAAAAGAGAATAAAAGAAGAAGGATGAAGAAAAGAAAGATGAAGAGGAGGAAGAGACACAAAAGCAGGACAAAATGGCAATAGCTAAGCAAGAGTAGCAACCAGATCAGAGCGTGCAAGACACACAATTGCCACCTCCTAGACCTCCACAAGCATCCATCTCACCTGCAGACACCATGATGATTACTGATGTTCCTGACACTTCTGGTCAGAATATCAATCCATTAATAGCAGAAGATCTGAAAAGAATTCTTGACCAATCTACACAACAAGCAATATTGTGTATAGATCCACTATTGGTCAGTATAGATGAGTTACAGAAACTAGTAGAAAATAAAGTCAAAGATAAGGTGAATCCACAAGAACCGCCTTCTATCACAACTACTAGTAGTCAATTCCAAATACCAACAAGCATAATTGATGCTACAAGAGAGAAGAAAAGTGCAGAAAAAGAAATAGAACAAACAAGACAGACTATTACATCTGATCCTACAGCACAAACACAAGGTGCACTTCCACATATTACAATAATTGATCATGGTAGACAAAAGGAGGAGGAAACCAAATTTTCCATTGCAAATTTCTGTACCATCATCCAGTACTACCAGAGTTGCAAGGGTACTTCACTATGGAGACCCTGAATTAGATGAGGAGATAGTCATACCGAGCTATTACTCAAAATCAATAACCATTGATCAAATCAATGAGGTGCAGGATGCACTGAATAGAAGGAAAAGATAGGAAATACTTAGGAAGGAGTATAAACATAAGCAAACACTTTATGAGATAAGGGACATCTTTATGGATGCCTTCAATTTGCAATCACCGGATGAGTCAAAGCATATCACAGAGCAATTAACAGATATTGTTGACCAGGTGACAAATGAAGACCTAGAAATCAATGCAAAACTTATGGAATGGTCAAAAAGGAAATTTCAGGGGAAAGTGAATGAGAAAATATCAAGACAAATTACACTTTCACAAGTTGAATTGGCAAAGCTTATTGATAAAGTGAAGAAGGTACTTGAGAATATTTAATTAATAAATTAACCAAAAACCCAAAATAAATAAAAAATTTATTTTTTGCCCAAAACTTGGCCAATTTCCTTAAGACCACTAACCTCTTCCAAAATCTTATAATCCTTCTTTAATTTTGATTAAAGGCTAATCCCATCATTTCCTACCCCTAATCCCAACTCAAAATATTTAATTAAGATTAAACCTCATGTTTATTAAAAAAGTTTTAATAAATATCTCCTCAACCCAAAACCTTGAAATAAATAAAACTTTATTTATTTCCTAAAAATCTAATATATCCTCATCCTGAGAAGTTCTAGACTCTTTTAGAAAGTCTTCATCCTCATCCTAGGAAGTTCTAGACTATTCTAGAAAGTATTTATCCTCATCCAAAGTCTTTATCCTCATCCAAAGTCTAGACTCTTCTAGAAGATGTCTTTAAACCTAATCCTAATCCCCTCCTAACCTTGTCACATTCTCTAAACATGGGTTAAGACTTACTAACCCAAGCCAAAGTTAACAAATATCTCCTCCTTCACCCACCCTCATTAAATGCTATCCACTTGCCTATCCCTAAGCTAATCCTAAACCATCCTAATCCATCCTCTAATCATTTGCACAATCTTAAGCAAGCTTAAAACCTTCCTAATCAAGCCCAAGTCAAAATTCCTCTCATCTCCCTCAAAATATCCCAACCATAAAACTTTATGAAGCCCACTAGGCCATAAATGACTCTTCCAAGCCCTTTTATTGCTCTTACAAGCCATTATGAGGGTCTTTATGAAGATTTTATCCCTTGAGCCTCCTTTGTTGACTCATCCTTCCCCTTTCCTCCATCCTCTCACCCTATGACATGTGTCACTCCTTGATTGGCTATAAGGAAGCACAATCCATGTGCTCTCCTCTCATGCAATCTGAGCCCTCCATGAGCTTTTTCCCATCCTTGCATCTTAGCCCTCAATCCCTCAAGCCTCTTGCCTATAAATTGGATCCTTCCCCTTTGCAAAACAACACAATCCATGAAGTAAAGTCATAATGCCATTTTAAGAAGCCATTTTACATCAAAACCATACACTCACACCCAAATTCCAACTCCATTTGAAGCCCTTTTTGAAGCATAAAACTTGAACATACATCCTATCTATTTAGACAAAGCTACTCAACAAGAGAGCTTCTCATTGAGAGAGCCCATTAATGGCTCATATTCTCAATTGACAGCTCATCTTAGTCTATCTTGAAGTTTACGAATTTTGTTTAGTTTGTAGAAGCTTTATTTAAATTTGGTTTCTATTAGCATACTAACATTGCTCATATACATTTTGGCACACCCGGTGGGACCTCGCATGGGTCATCTTCATTAGCTTTTTTAGTCAATTTTTGTATGTCATTTGCTAATTTTGGCTAATTTTTCTTGTTTTTGTGATTGGTAGGATTGTATAAATTGGTTTTGCAGGTCCACATGAGCAAGAAGAAGACAAAGAAACTCATAGTCTATCTCATAGTATTTGCAGATTTTTCAAGCTTATAGGTGGACAAAGCACTTGGAATTCTTCTTCCTCTTCTTGTCTATATTCTTCTTATTCCATCTACTTCTTCTTCTTCTTGTGGGAGATCTTGGTCATTTTTTTTTAAGGAAGCAAAATCATACACACTTCTTTTTAGTGCTTAAAATGAACCCCCAAATCATACTTAAATCCATTAAAAAATTAAAAATTTGCAAAAAAAATTAAAAAAATTTAACAAGTGAAACTAAACCAATCCAATCATTTGCATCCTTGCAACATTAAGGTTTTAGATGCATTTATGCAAAGTTAGGAACACTTCATTTTTGGGAATTTAAAAAGAACTTCAAGTTTCCATTTCAAAAGGTTCAAAATCAACACTAAGTGCACACTAAAATCTAAATCAAACTCAAAGCATCAATCAAGGATAAAATGAACCTCATTTGCAAATATTTTAAAGTTCTTTTAAAAATCTCATAAAAACTAAGAGTCCTAAATGGTTGCCAAAAAATTGTCTAAAAGCTTTGTTATTTGTTCCAAACAAATGTCTTGTTGCAAAATCTTGAATGTTTCTTAGGTTTTTCATGCATCAAAACAATCTAGGAATATCATTTTTGGGCTTAAAATATGCAAACTAGAACACAAAATCTTGAATGAAAGAAAAAGTCCAAAGAGTCATTTTCACTTTTGAGTCCAAAACAATCTTGAATGATCTAAGGTTAAAACAAAGCACTTCAAAGTTCTTAAAACAACACACAAAATCTCAATCTTGAATGCTCAAAGGAAAAAGCTTGAATGTTTAATCACTTGTCTTTGAATGCATGTTGCTAAAATCACTCTTGAGTGCCATGGATTAAAATCAAGTTTGTTTTTTTTATGAATGCATGATTAAAACAACAAATCCAATCTTGAATGCCATAGATCAAATAATCATCTTTTGGGGCATAAAAAGAATCCACATTTTTGAAATCTTCTAAGTTATAAAAACTAATAAAGACACTTTGAGTAAGTTTGTAGTTGAACTCACCCTCTTTAATCACCCATCAATTTAACCATTGGTTGCAATCTCAGCGCCATCTATGGGGATGGGTCTACCTAAGAGGGTGTTAAGTGCTCCACAAAGATCAAACTCCACTCACTTGGGTCTTTAGTGGTTTTTCTAAGTTAGAAAATTCCTTGAATGCGCATTAATCTTGCTCACACTTCATTTGGGCATAAAAATTGGACAAATATTGACGTGGAGGGCCTCCGGGCGCGCGCTTGGCAATCGAGTTTCACACATCTTTGTTTTGGGCTTAAAACAAACTCACACTCAATCTTGAATGCCTAACAATCAATGAATATTGCATGGTTTGGATGCATTTTCATTGACGCTCACATTTCTTATGTTGACGATCTCTTGACTTTCATTATGCTGATGATGTTGTCAAATTGGAATGAACATTGCATGCCATAATCACAAGTGTCTTCAATCATAGCTTACAAAATCTAAATCATCAATTGGAATAAACGCGTGTCTTTTAAAGCCCAAGATCATGTATGTGGTCTTGTTTTACACTTTTTAGGAGGCCTACTTGGGGATTTCATCACCCCCTGGGACGACCTCAACTCCAGCGTTCCGGTGGAGTATAAAAATTGGGAGGTGAATCCAAAGACACCTCTCTTGGAATTAAGATTTTGTCACTCGGGCTAAGCCTCAAGGAACTTTATACCCTTGAGAAGTGAAAGAGGAGAAGTGGGCTACTACTCCTCTCGGCTTTGTGACATCATTTTGGTTTCATCTAAGGATTTGGGCCTCACGTACCTTGCGTATATCAAGGACTCCCTAGCTATAACAAATTTCATCCTTGTAGAAAGCTTCCTAGGATGTTGGTGTGTTTGACGTTCTTGCTCCAAAATTTTGTCTGCTTGTTTGTTCATAGCTTTTGAATGAATGTTTGCCAACTTTGGTCAAAAGTCCAAAAAAGAAGAAATCTCCCAGCTCAAGGCAGACTTAGCGTAGTCACTGCCTCATCAGAAAATCATCCAAGCTCCCCCGCTGCAACCAAATCTATCTGGTTCCTTGCTTTAGAACAATCCCAAATCCAAAGTCTCTCCAAATCATCTCCCCCAGCCAACTAGCAACCCAATCCAAAATCACACCCAAGCCTTTAGAGAGTTGTCATTCTGCTAGAATTTGCTATCCAATCAATCTGACCAATACACCAGCCTCACCAAGGTTATCCCTTTGATAGAGCTTTGTCTAGGGTAATCTAGCTTTGTCACTTGTTATCCCTCATCACCTTGAGCTAAAGGTTGGGATCCACAAGTGGTCAATCTCGTGTCATGCCCATAGGATCATTAGTCTATCCTTAAGTTGACACAATCTCCACCAATCCAGCGCATAGGAAAGCAAAACTCTCACTTTTTGACAGCATGCCCTTGAAGTTTTCTATCCACAGGAAAGCCAAAAATCTCCAGCCAATCCTCCTTAGGTCTATCATACAGCTTTGACTCTCCCTAGGAAATCCTTCATCAGCCAATCCAAAATCTGCACTTAATCCAAATCCAACCATGAGCTTCCATGTTCATCCATATGCAAGACCCCATCCCCATCCAACTCATCATCAAAACATGAAATCCCAAACCTATCATGATGTGTTCAGTCATATTTTCATTTCTCTCGCCACCTCCTATTCCAATGATGATGAAAATGTTGTTGACTATGACGGGTATATTGAAAGCCTTAGAAACATTCCCCCAAGCATCCCACAAAATCTATGCATTCTTCCAAACTATCTAGTCATGCCATCTGATATCCCAGCTTCTCCTCCATCACCCAATCAACCAAGCTTCCAATCTTCCACCCCCATCACACTAGCTATTCCTGTCAATCAACCTCCACCTCTGACACACGAGTCTCCAAAGAATCTCCTAGAGGAAATACAAGAAAATTTGCCTCCAGCAGTCGATAAGCCATGTCATCTAATCCAACCATGTGAAGTAGTCAGTAATGAAGCTTCCTCATCTATAATATCACCTCCATCTCCCATAGCTATCATCCCCAGACCATCCATCAAATTGCTTAAAATCCTTCCACTTCCCGCAAGCATCAAAATCCCACCATCTGTCAAAACCCTCCAAATCCTATCCACATCAGCTCCAAGCATTTCCCAAATCTCCCATAATGACCCTTATGCATCCATCTTCTACTCACCCATCTCCACTACTCAATCTCCCATCTATCCATCCGCTACCTTTGAAGAGTTCATCCCTTCACCTCCTATCGCACCATCCACTCCAAACCAATCCTATCAAGATCCTACCCAAAAGCATGTTGACATATCCCAAAGCATAAATTAAGATATCATCATACCATGTCTTCCATCCATAGTACAGTCACTATCCCCTCCATCTCCAAAACCTCAAGCCATACCTCCTCTACTACAGGATATCTTTTCATCCCATCAGCTAAATCAAGATCCTATCCTACCATCTCTTCCACTCCATGCTTCCATCTTACCACCTATCCAAGCTATTTCACCATCTATAATATACCCTCTTGGTTCACTTACATTCATCCATAGTGGCCTCCTCTCAGCAGAAGAATTAAGAATAGTATCTCCCTATTGCAGTACATCTGATAAAGCACTTCCACCATTTTTTGCAAGCAAAAAGTATCCTCAGCTAGTTCAAATGCTCAATCAATGGCATTATCAAGGTCAAGGTTTAGGACCACAAGAGCAAGGAATCAGAAAGCCTATTATTGTAGAAAAAAATCTAGGATTTCATGGTCTTGGATATGTATCCAAAGGCTCACCATCTAAAGGTGTTGGTACACCACACCCCCAAACCAAGGCTATCTCCAAACCCCCCATGCCAGCCTCCCATCACTCCTTCAAGAAATCTTATGTCATCCCCCCTCCACCATCTTTGCAACCTAAAACAACCTACCATATCCCCCCTTCATCCGCTAAATCCATTTTGGGTCCCTATGTCCCAAAATCAAATATCCTCCATCCTCCTATCAGCCATCATTCAAATCCTATTCCCTCCATTCCTATGCAAGATCAGCAAAGGAACATATCAAGGCACATCATCCATCATCATCCCCCTACACGCTCTCCCATATCCTCTCCATCTCACAAAGCTTCTCCTAACCATCTTCCCAAAGCTTACCACAACAATGTAAATGCCAACTTCAAAATGCATAAAGCTAAAAATCCACATCCTAGGCAATCATATGTCTATTCTAAAAGACATACTCCAAAAAGGAAAAATCCAATCAAAGAATGAAAAATAATGCAAAAGCCTATGAAAAGAAAATCCAAAACCATGTGGATCCCAAAGAAAAAAGTTGAAACCCAATGCATAATGGCATCCACCATTGCTAATCCTCCATCTAGTGACTCGTGTCCCCCATCTCCTAACTCTATCTTGGGTGCCTATATCCCCAAGCGCGCTTCCACAAATCCTCCATCAAGCCCCCGTCTACCATCTATTCCCCATTTGCTCTTTTCACACCCATCCCAACATGTGCCAATGTTGATCCTACAAGCATCCCCATCTCATGCTCCTTTCCAACCTTTTCATCCCTCCATTTCCTACCATCAATCTCATCTAATCAAATCTATTGCATAAATCACACATCCGATGTACCAACAGCTAGCAACAAAATTGAACATTCCAACAGCTAGTGAAAAATCCCAAAAAAGCCAAAATAGCTGAAGAAAGCCAAAATCATTCTAGCTAAGTCCAAAGTCAAAAAGTCAAAAAAAAAATAATAAAGAAAAATAAAGCGTCCACTGGTGAAAACTTGACAATTCAAGCACCTTGGACAAGTACCATGATGAAAACTTGGCAAACAAGCGTCATGCATAATCTCGCCATCCCCATCTTAGCCTATCACCCTCATGCTTTTGGTCATCTCTTGACATCCAACTCCATCTTCCAATCTATCCACCTATCTTCCATCCTCCATCTTCCATCTCACACCATCCACTTATCTCCTGCAGCTTTAGCCAACCATCCCAGCTATCATCCATCTCCCTAGCCCCTTCAGATTTTTCCATCCTAGCTTCAATCCTATCACATCCATCATAAGACCTTTCACATGTTATCTTCTAATTGGGGGCACTATATTCCTTGGAGATCTTGTCTTGTCCATCCTCCCTTGTCATTGGTATCTAGCTCTAGGCTATCCTCATGTAAACCCAATGTCATCTCTTTATATCCATCATAATCCTAGCTATCTACCATCCTATCTAGCCATCTCATCTTGCTCCTCTAGTTATCTTTGGTCACAAAATCTCTCATCATCATTGGATGCATCCTGCCAAATCCATATCTTTCGCTATCACCCCGCCCTTAGCTTTCGCATCTTGCACAACATCGAACCATCTCGCTATCCTATCATCCTGAGCTTTTTCTTGCTTGTAACTATCTTGGTCAGCTTTAGCTTGTAAATATCTTGGTCCGTCAGCTTGTACATCCTCTTTAGCTTAGTACCATTGTATCTATCTAGGTTTTGTGTCAGTTCCTCCTTGATCAGCATATTGCACACATCGCACATCTTGGTTAGCTATTCCAATGCATCCTTTAGCTAGATCTCCTGTCACCAAGTGTTATCCTTCTTAGTTCAACTTGCCAGATGCATCACTCACCCAGATCCATCAGCTTAGGTGCTCTCCGATAGATCCTTGTAGGATATAGCTTTCCTCATTTCTGACCTTGGTCTGTTAGTACCTTGTCCTACCCATCTCGTTGGCAAATGGTTCTCTTTTGGATTTTCACTTTCTTTTGATTTGGAATCTTCCCTTTTGGGTCATGAGGTATCTTTTCCAAGCAATCTTTTTGTTCCCTCCTCAAGGTTGCCACAATCTTCCATATCATGGTATGCTACAAATGGCGCACTCTGAGCGTACAGTTTTGATCAAGTCTTTTGTTTGTTTTTCTTTTCTGCTTGTGGGTTACCCAGTGTCGGTTTTACGCTGCTTCCTTTAGGAATCATGTAAGATGCTGGGGCAATCCTTGCGTGTTTGTTTTGAGTCAGTTCGTCAGTCCTCTAGACAGTTGGTGAAAAGGCCTTGATGTTCTTGGTAACCTTGGCAATTAACCAACAGTCCTATAGCAAATCTAGTGCTCAACTACATTGTGGTACTTCTCTTTGAAGTATCCCCCCTGCTCAAAAAGCTTCAATGGTTTTCCTTCATCTCCATTATCCCCCATCCATATTCAGCATCTGTCTCTCCTACCTCAGCTTATGCATCATTATCTCTTTGAATCACTCTTCACCTTTAGCTTTAGGGATCCACCAATCCAAATCAATCCACCAAGCCTCATCTTTTGAGATCCACAATCCTAGTCCTAGGGATCTCCGAAACCCATCTTCTGCCAATCTGACTCTTTGAAATCCTGTTGCATCAGCTTTTTAATCCCCTCATCCATCTCTCCATCCTGGATTCCTTTTATAGCACTCCGCTCCTTCATCCTCTGCAATCCCTGAGATCTTAAGCTTGCTTCCTCTTGTGCCTCTGATTCTCCCTTTATCATTCTCCCGTAGTGAGAGTTTGAGCTAACTAAACCTCTTCTCTTAAGCCAATCTGAGTCTTCTTCCTCATCTCGAATTCTTGTACTTTTCAAGAAGTCGTTGAGCCTCACTTTCTCTCCCTGCCGCCTTCTTGAGGGGGCATCTTGCAGTCCATTCTCTCCTCTTCTGCTCTAGCCTTATGCATCTTATTTTCTTATTTTTGATGCCATGCCACTTGCGGCATCACATCAAAGAGGGGAAAAATGTAGACACCTAAAAACTTTTAGAAAATAAAGTATTTTTATTTTTTTAAAAATTCTTGATGACATCATCATTTATTAATTAATTAATTAATTTATTTTTATGTCATTAAATCCATTTATCTTAATTAAAAATATTTAATTAAGGAATCCCTCCCAAAAATGTTTAAATCTTATTTAAACATTATTTTCTTATTTATTAATTATTTAATTAATAAATTAACCAAAAACCCAAAATAAATAAATAAATTATTTTTTGCCTAAAACTTGGCCAATTTCCTTAAGACCACTAACCTCTTCCAAAATCTTCTAATCCTTCTTTAATTTTGATTAAAGGCTAATCCCATCATTTCCTACCCCTAATCCCAACTCAAAATATTTAATTAAGATTAAATATTAATCCTCATGTTTATTAAAAAAGTTTTAATAAATATCTCCTCAACCCAAACCCTTGAAATAAATAGAACTTTATTTATTTCTTAAAAATATAATTTATCCTCATCCTAAGAAGTTCTAGACTCTTCTAGAAAGTCTTCATCCTCATCCTAGGAAGTTCTAGACTATTCTAAAAAGTCTTTATCCTCATCCAAAGTCTAGACTCTTCTAGAAGATGTCTTTAAACCTAATCCTAATCCCCTCCTAACCTTGTCACATTCTCTAAACATGGGTTAAGACTTACTAACCCAAGCCAAAGTTAACAAATATCTCCTCCTTCACCCACCCTCATTAAATGCCATCCACTTGCCTATCCCTAAGCTAATCCTAAACCATCCTAATCCATCCTCTAATCATTTGCACAATCCTAAGCAAGCTTAAAACCTTCCTAATCAAGCCCAAGTCAAAATTCCTCTCATATCACTCAAAATATCCCAACCATAAAATTTTATGAAGCCCACTAGGCCATAAATGACTCTTCCAAGCCCTTTTATTGCTCTTACAAGCCATTATGAGGGTCTTTATGAAGATTTTATCCCTTGAGCCTCCTTTGTTGACTCATCCTTCCCCTTTCCTCCATCCTCTCACCCTGTGACATGTGTCACTCCTTGATTGGCTGTAAAGAAGCACAATCCATGTGCTCTCCTCTCATGCAATCTGAGCCCTCCATGAGCTTTTTCCCATCCTTGCATCTTAGCCCTCAATCCCTCAAGCCTCTTGCCTATAAATTGGATCCTTCCCCTTTGAAAAACAACACAATCCATGAAGTAAAGTCATAATGCCATTTTAAGAAGCCATTTTACATCAAAACCATACACTCACACCCAAATTCCAACTCTATTTGAAGCCCTTTTTGAAGCATAAAGCTTGAGCATACATCCTATCTATTTGGACAAAGCTACTCAACAAGAGAGCTTCTCATTAAGAGAGTCCATTAATGGCTCATATTCTCAATTGAGAGCTCATCTTAGTCTATCTTGAAGTTTATGAATTTTTTTTTAGTTTGTAGAAGCTTTATTTAAATTTGGTTTCTATTAGCATACTAACATTGCTCATATACACCGAGTATCAACAATACTTCAGGAGCCGAGTAACTTAGTAGATCAACATAAGAGTTTGAAATTGCACAAACTATGATGCAAACAGTTTTTGCAGCCGACATAAGGTAAATCTCCAAGGATTTAATGATGAGATCGAATCTTTTATTTTTCCTATGCAATTTATATGCAGCCAATAAGAAAAATGATGAAGGCATGCAACCAATCAGCAAAAGATAAGTATTGAGCAGAAAATGAAGATTGAATGTGGATCGTAGATCCATACCTAACCCTAAATTCTCAAATGTCTTTATAAAGAAGATGAAATTTCATTGTAAAGGAGATGAGAGGTGTGAGAAGACATACAAGGGTTCACAAAGAATTCTATTTTCAGAAGTGAGGATTATCAGATCACAAAAAGGATTCAGATCAGAGAAAGCAGAACAAGTGCCTGCATTCAACAATCAAGGATTGTAATCAATCAAGTTTATTGTACCTAATACTCTCTAGCAATTGTATTAGAATGAAAATCCTATGGTGATAGGTTAGCTTAACAACTATTTTGATAAATCCTTAATTAGGTGATTAAATCCTTTAACAGGGTAACACTTCATGTTAAGTGTTTGAAATCCTCTAACCAGGTCACTATTGACACAGTGTAAAGCCTTTAACAGGGCAGGCCTTTAACAAGGCAGACTATCAGAAGTGGTTGAACAATATTGCTACAGTAATTTTTGTGGGTATCATCCCCATCTCAGTTTTACCTTCTTATTCCTGGAGGGTTTCTGGGTTACCAAATTCCAGTGTTATGAGTTATTGATGCATGTGTTTAGTTTCAAGTTTATTTGATGTATTTACATGAATGCAATTTACTTTTAGTTAAAAATTTTATTGGATAAAATGGGATACTTATGATTCACCCCCCCCCCCCCCCCCCCCACCCCCCCCTCTCATAAGTACTCTTTCCATATTTGAATATTCCAATAGTTTTCTGGGATATTAATCTTATCAGATTCTAACATGATATCAGAGCTTTTCTATGTGCAAGAGTAGATTTTAGTTTCCTTATTTGAGAGATTCGGGGGGGGGGGGGGGGGGTGCTAATAAATTTTATTATAGTTTTTTTTAAAATGAAGTATGCTCTTCTCTTGCATCTTTGGATGATCTTGAGAATCAGAAAAGTTTTGACAAAAAATGATTTTTTTCTGGGGTTTCAATCTCAAATCTAACAACCAACTTGCATATTTGGAGTTTTCAATCAGTATTGCAGGTTCCAACATGCCATTGATGGACTTAGGAAGTTGATCTAGCATTTGCAGGCATCTAATTTACACTATAGCACCATCTTATGTACATCAACAAGAAAAATGCTTTCTGAGTTTTGTTTGCAGCCCCGAAAAACCATCTGGGTATCTTTTAGATTTTGCATGCAAGCTGTATATTTTGCAAAATCGAGCATGAAAGGCTACAACCATACCCCTCACTATTGGCAGTCGTAGATTTGAATGCAGTTTTCAAATGTCTCGTTCTTGCTCATACGGACTCCGATTTTGATGATTCTTGTTATGAACTTGGCTTTTTTTTTTTGCTCTATCCACTAGTGGAGTTGTTTTTTGATTATCATGCATGAATTCTTCAGAATTTGCAGATTCTTAGCCATTAACTGTGCTTGTTATATCTAGAATCGTGTTCCTCACCGAGTCTTGAAGGGAGTTACTCCTTTTGAAGCTTAGAGCGATCGAAAACCATCAGTTAAGAACTTTCGAGTTTTTGGCTCCCCTACATGGGCCCACATTCCTACAAAGAAATGTAAGGCCTTGGATTCGCAAAGCAGACCTTGCATATTTGTAGGTTATCCTGATGGTGTGTAGGGTTATCAGTTGCTCCACCCTTCTACACATGAGCTATTCATTGAGAGGAGTGTTCAGTTTGAGGAGGGATCTTCAAGCTCACTTTCTATCACTTCTCCAACTCCTTCTACCTTGACATTAGAGTCACTTGGAATACATGACAGATCTTCTGATGAGTCAGATTCACCTAAACAGTCTTCTACCTCTACTTCTAATGCAGAAAGTGATTCAGAGAACTCACCTCCTTCCTCTCCTAGTCATCATTCAAAGGCTAATGATTCCCCTCTAGATTCTCCATCTTCTTGTCCACTTTGGGCTAGACAGACCTTGCAGTCTGCAGGTGATTGGGTTGGGGATCCATCAGACACCAGGCGAACTTGTTCATAATTCCAGGATGCTCCACATGTCTTCATTGCTACTGCCTCAGATCCACAGTCCTTTCATGAGGCTTTTGGTATTTCTGAGTGGGATACAACTATGCAGGAAGAATATAGTTCCTTGATGAGGAACCACACTTGGGATCTTGTCCCTCTTCCTAAAGGAAGAAAACTTGTTCGATGTAAGTGGATCTATCAAAAAAAATTTGCAGTAGATGGGTCAGTTAACAAACATAAGGCTCTCTTGGTTGCCAAAGGATTCTCCTAGGTTCCTGGAATTGACTACTCTGAGACTTTTGCACCAGTTGCCCGAATGAATTCCATTTGAATTGTTCTTGCCATTGTTACAGCTAATCATTGGGAAGTACATCAGACTGATGTGAAGAGTGCTTTTCTTCATGGTGACCTTCATGAGGAGATCTACATGGAGCAGCCATAGGGCTTCCTTCAGGATTCTTCACTTGTGTGTCATCTTCGAAAGTCTCTCTATGGACTCAAACAGGCTCCTCAGGCCTGGTATGCCAAGATGGACTCCTTCCTTCTATCAGTTGGGTTCACTTGGTGCCATTCTGATCCTAATGTCTACATTTTGCAACAGGGTGATTCACTTCTATTTTTGTGTTTTGTATGTTGATGACTTGCTGATCACAGGAAGTTCTTCATCCACCATTAAGGCTATTAAAGTGGCCCTTCAGGACAATTTTTTGATGACTGACTTGGGCTTGTTGCATTACTTTCTCAGGATTGAGATCCTTCAGTCTCCTTCTAGGATCACCATCACACAATCCAAGTATGCTCTAGATTTACTCTCGAGGTTTCATATGGCTGACTGTAAGCCTGCTTTGACTCCCTTCCTTTCTAGAGTCAAACTTGAGGCTCAATGTTCTTCTCCACTTGTTGATGGCACTTTGTACCACCAACTTGTTGGGAGTCTCATTTATCTGACTCATACGAGACCTGACATATCCTATGTTGTAGGCATGGTCTCTCGATTCATGTAGGAGCCCCATGAGTTACACTGGAAAGTAGCCAAGCGAATCCTTCACTACATTCAGGGTTCTCATAGTTGTGAGATTCACTACGCAGCAAGTATTGAGTTTGATTTGGTGGGCTACACAGATTTAGATTGGATAGGTTATTTTGAGGATCACAAGTCTACTTCAGGGTATAGCTTCTCACTTGGGTCAGGTCCTGTTTGTTGGTCGAGCAAAAAGCAGTCTGCTATTGTTCTATCTTCTACTGAGGCTGAGTATCGGTGGGCTGTAAATGCTGCCACTGAGGCCATTTGGCTTCAACATCTTCTCACTGAGTTTGGTATCCAGATCAGATGGCCATCAATCATATTTTGTGACAACTAGAGTGCCATTCAGATCTCACGAAATCCAATTCATCATCAGCGGACCAAACACATAAAGGTCCACATGCACTACATCTGAGAGCTCATCCATGGTCATGTCATTGACCTTCACTATTTTCTGACTTTCGAACAAGTTGCTAATATCTTCACCAAACCCTTCACTGAGAGCAAGTTCCTTCATTTGTGAGCTTTGCTGGGGGTGCGGGATGCCTCATCTTTTGGGGGGGCCTCTTCCTCTCACTTGGAGTCCTAAATTTTTTTGTGTGGGGGGGTCTCTTTTCTCTCTCTTTTGGAAAATCTTATGTACATGGGTACCTCATCAGGCTTGACTTGCCAGGACCCATTTCTACATCCACCTAAGCTTCGCTTATGGGGGGGTATTAGTGTAGTTTTTTATTTTTCCTATTTTGCTAGGTTTTTCCTACACTTTTAATAATCTCGTTTGGGTTAATAAAGCATGTCTTATTAGGTGAATGGTTGTGAGGTGTCACCTTCCTACATGTGAGCATCCATTAGCTATCTTGGGAAGATACTTTGCTATCTTTAGTCTGATAGATGGTTGCTCCTCATTGGTTGGTGTTGCCACCTCCTCCCTCTTCCTAGCTTATATAAGCATGCTACCTGGCTTGTATTTGCATCTCTTGTTTTTGCATCCTCTTAATGCTATTTTGCTTCCAGCATTTGCATTACTCTCTTGGAGACTAACTCTATGATGCTATTTTGATTTTGTATCATTTGTATTCATAGTTTAGATATTTATTCTTTGCACTAGTTTTTTGGGTTATTAATCTTATCAGATTCTAATAGTAATGATATTCTAATAGATATCCTATATGATAGCATTGTTGATTCTGACTAGTATTTTGATTATACTATGATCTTGTGAATTCTTATTGTACTTGGTGTAGGCTAATACTATTGTATTCACTTTATGCTATTACTAAATTAGTTTTGCACATATCAACCAATGACACTAAAGTATTTTTACCTCATTGCAATATTTCTAAGGTTTAAATATTTTTTATGAATTAAAAATAATTTATCTATATCATAATTGGTTTAGTTCATTTGGTCTTATAGGTCCCCTTTTTTTGGAGCTCCTCCATATTACATTTTTAATGACAAGATTTTTAGAGACTATTTATTAATATAGTTATATATATATGCATTGTAATTAAAAACATAATTACATTACTATCAAAAAATTAAAATGAGATGTATCCGGTATACATGCATTTAGTAATGACATTAATAATTTAAAAAAAAAACATTACTATTAAAATTTAATATAAAATTTTAAAAATTCCTTAATTAGAAGTTGAACAATATTTTAAATATTTTAAGAAGAAAACATTTTTATATTAATATGAGAAATATTTATTGATTATTTATAGATTTTTTTCATTAAATATGAAATTTAATATATTTAGAAGATATATTACAATTTAGAAAACAACTAGGGAAAAATATTTAGAATTTATAAACTTATTATTTTAAAAAAAAAAAAGGAAGCTAGGATTGTATTATTTTCACAACTTTGTAATAAACCATATATTATTTTAATTTAATAATTTTTTACTATTAAATGTAAGATATTTTACATTTATAAATACATCACATGCGCTTAAGAAAAAATATAATTTAAATTTATAAATTTTCCTTATTGATAAAAAAAAATCTTAAAACATGCTCAATTTATAAATTCAATACATTTTTTTAAACATATACTTCAATAATTACATAATCTATTTTTTTAAAAAATATATTAAATGTAAAACTTTACATTTTAAAAATATATAACAATTATAATAAGACTACTAACAAAAAATAATAATAATATGACATTACATCAATTTTTTCTCAAAACATACACACTAATAATAAAATTGTTATAATTGTTATAATAATTTTAATATAACTTGATACAAATATTTTTTAATTATTTATTTGAATAATTTGAAAACTTATTTGTCCTTTATTAATGGAACTCAAAAGTCTATTTCAAAATAAAAAAATTCATAAAAATATACTCAATTCATTAACTCAATATAATTAATATGATATATTAAACCAACAATTAAAAGTAGTGTTGTACTCATTCTAATCCCTCAATTTATTAATGGAACTCAAAAGCCAACTTCAAAAACAAAAAATTATCATAAAAATATACTCAATTCATTAATTGAGTACAATGATATTTTTAACTAATAATTGTAAGTAGTGTTATGTCATTCTAATCTATAAAACTAAAATTCTATTATAAATAATTTCTAAATTATAATGACAAATACAAACTATTGCGTGGTGGATCTACTATGTGGTAGATCTTATGTTTAATTCTCTCATGTATGATTGCATTCTATAATTTTGTATTGTGTTGGACCTTGTAATATCCTATGAAATTATGCATTTGATTAGCCACTCCTTTCTTGTTTATATGCCTTATGTCTATGTTTGGGTTTCTATCTTTACAAGCATAGAGGGGTGGGCCTGTTGGTTCCACATGATAGGAAGCATTTCTAACTATATCGCTATTGGATATCAATTACTGA
This sequence comes from Cupressus sempervirens, assembly GCA_028749045.1. Lineage (NCBI taxonomy): Eukaryota > Viridiplantae > Streptophyta > Pinopsida > Cupressales > Cupressaceae > Cupressus > Cupressus sempervirens. The sequence goes on along the minus strand of CM053790.1, from coordinate 74,455,719 downwards.
GATGGACTTTCTCTAGCTATAGAAATTGAAAATTTTTAACTCAATATACAATTGTTGCTTTGGTCTATGTATTTTTATCTATTTGATGTTTCTCCTTATATATTTTCTTCTTACATGTATTTCATTTATATATATTGAACCAATCGAGTAAGCATAGACTTGATATGCATGTAATTGGTACTCCCTAGTTTGGAGTTAGATCAACACCTATGTAGATCAATTTCTAAGAAGATTGATGTCTATGTATGGGGTTGATCATCAACATCTGAGGTTCTTCATTTTTGAGTTCACTACACTATGTCTTTTTAAGACTTCACCAATTTACCAATCGACATTAATGTAGATCAATGTTTATTCCTAGCTAATTGACATCTTTGCCTAGTATAGGTTTGTTTCTTATTTTTCGCTTTTGTTTTATTCATCACCATACCCTTTCATAGTTCTAGTAAAAACATTAAGATGGACACTTGTTGTGTAGTTGATCTATTGCAACATTGGAAAGGTATTAGTTAAATGAAACTCTTCATTAATAGAGGATAATATTATAGAAGCATAATATATTAAAAATATTCTAGATAGGTGTAATAAAATTTCAAGTCATAAATTCAATGGTTTGAAATTAAAAAAATTGTTCTAGAATTTCTTTTACACTCTCTCTAGTTAAATATCATACTCCCTTGGATTTAAGAAAAATCAATTTATTGTAAATTTTTGGACACCCCTTTATTTATGGGCTTAAAAAGGGTACCATTTGGTAAGGAATTTTAAGACAAATTCAAGAGAGCTATGTCGTTAGTCCTTCAAATTCCTAAAGGTATCTTAACAAGGTTACAAACTAGTTTAAGTGTTTTCATATATAAGGAACTAAAGACGAAAAGTGTAAGATCTCAATAATGGCTTGGCATAAAGTCTACAAAAAAAAGTGAGAGGGACTTGGGAATTCATAACCTAGAGGAAAGAAACCTAACTCTTGGTGTGCAGTTGGTTTGGAACAATTTTGACAATCATAAATTAAAATGAGCTTCCTTTATAGTTTCCAAACATCTTGATTTAATTATTCAAAAATGGACATTTAGAGCCTCTAACCCACCAGTGGACCTCAAATGTGGAACTTCATGAGGAAATGCTAAAAATATTTATGCAAAATGGACAAATGACACATTTTTGGGAAGAATCCTAGAATGGAAGTCCTACAATTTAATCCATTATAGTGTTTCAAGAAATAATAAATGTTATATCAGAAACATGGAGCAAAAACCTATAGATCATATGATTATCAAAGAATTTAAGGGCTACACATGAGCATCATGGAAATATAAAATCTTACAATACGTTACCACTCCCTCAAAACCAAAAGCATTTGTTAAGACATGAACTCTACAAACAAAAATTTCTTCTATAAAACTATAGAGGTTTCTTTAATGAGGTCACCATACCATTTGGATAATACTATAGTTAAGTAAGGGTATTTGGTTCTCAGAAAGTGGGGAGGCCACATAGATGCAAGAGGCCCCTCATTTTGTTGTTTAGATGGATTCTTGGAAAAATAAGAGCAATTTACATTGTAGTTCCTAAAAAATAAAATCCTTAAAAGTGATGTGTTCGATTCTATGTATTGAAAGCCACATAATGTTTGTTAAATGTGGGTTGAAATTGAATTTGAGAATCATCTCTTCCTAACTAAAATGTTATCTTTCTTTTATTGGTCTTGGTTTTCTGTTAAGAGAAAATAAGTTTTGAAGGGAGCTTGGAGCCCTTTGCAACATATAAGTAGGGATATAAACCATTAAACCACAAAATCAAACCATAAGTAGATTAAAAATAAGCATGGTGTAGGATAAAATCCCACAACTAGCCAACCTTGGATTCCCCTTTGTTGCTTAATCTAATGGTCTTGGTTAGTAGACAAGCTTTATTGGTAGTCTCCTTTGGGAGAAGATTGGGTTTTCGTTTGGGAATTATTTGGAGATTTTCCTTTTCTATCATGATATAAAACCTATGGTGGGAAAGAAAGAAGAGAATATTTTTTAAAAAAAGTTATTGTAAACACCTAAATTTGATTACACCACTAGGTAATCTTATTTAGTCATCTCCTAGGACATTATTGATTAAATCTTTTATTTCTAATTAATTAATTGACATCCCATAGTTAATTAATCAATTAAATTAATTGATAAAATCAAATGATAACCCAAAATCAATCTATCAATTAAATTCCTATTCCTCTATTAAATAAAATAAAATGAATAAACCTATTTAATTTAATCTCACATCCCCCCTTTTATTAAATAAATCATGCAATAAATCATCCCAAACCCCTAAACCATCCCTAAACCTTATCATTACCTAAATCCAACCCATTCGCCTATGCTAACCTCACTTAGCTAGCTAATTAACCTCATTAAGCCCCAACCCACTTGCCTTCTAATCCCATAATAAGCCAAGCCTAAACCTCCCCCCCCTAAACATGTGCACAACTTTAAACATGGGTTAATACTTTCTAACCCAAGCCAAAGTCAAAAGTCTCTGCTATCCTCTTAAATTTCTACCTAAGAGCATTTATGGCTCTTACATGTTTTAAATGCCCTTAAATGCCTCTTACATCCCTCTTCCACTCTCTTTCTCCCTCATAACTCCCTTTCACCCTCCACTTTGACCATCCAATCCCCTTGTGACACTTGTCACAAGGCTAGAGCTTTGAAGAAGCACAATCCATGTGCTCCCCCTTCCTTACATCCTAGCACCCCCTCATCAAATCTCTAACATCACATACTTGCCCTCCATATCACTACCCCTTAACCTATAAATTGGACCCTTCTCCTCTCATAAATCTTTCAACTTCCATGAAAACTTATAATGTCCCTTTGGAGGACAAACCATTGAACCACACCCTTGCCATGCAAGAATACTAACTCATCTCATACACCATATTTGATCCATTCGAAGACTCTTACCCATTGAAGGGTTGAATTCCACTTGAGCACACATTCATCCATACACAAACATATCGATAGAATCAAGGTCACACTTGTGGAGCTTACAATTCTTGGCTTTCCTACCTCAATGGTAATTCTTTTGTCTTATCATAAGTAGTGCTAATTTACTTAGTTGTGAATGTTAGTTAATTCTTAATGTTCTTTGCACACTAATTAAGAGCTCTATAGTTATTATTTTTTTTCAAAAAGGGTATATCAAATTAGTAAGGCCTTACACTAAAATATGAGTAAATTTTTATTGAAAAATAAAAAGATACAAAAATAAGATCTCAATAAAAACCAAAAAGACCACTAAACAAAACATAGAAGGACATGCCAAAAAGTAGCTACTAAAGGCACTTCACTAGCTTCATATTATCCATCTTCTTAGTAGATTCATTTATCTCCTTTGCCTCATTGGTAGCAATGTGTTCCTTTTTCTTTGTACTTTCCTTAGTTCTTCTTCTAGGATCAGACTAAGCATCCTTTAGAGACTCTGTATCATCCAGAACTTTGATTATGGATTTTTCCATACTAGGGTTCTCTAGCTTCCAAAGGAGGATCTTAAGATGGTCATTCAAATCTTTCAAGATCTTGTAGCATTGATCATAAATGCTATTCAAAGAAAAATTAGTTCTAGAAACCTTACCTTATGATTCCAAGACCATGTCCTCCATCCATTTAAAATTAGTAGTGTTGTGTTTTCTTAACATATCTACATTGTAACCCATGTGCAAGTTGACTTCTTCCATTGAATAGCTAGCAATATCATCCCCCTCTTGAATATTGACCTTACTCTCTAGATCCATGAGCTTTAGATGGACATCCTTAAATTCATGGAAGGAACATTTAATAGCTCTATAAAAGTCTAGCATCTCATCCGTATAAAAACAATTCCCACTAACTGGGATTCTCGTAACTTGGGATATCATTTCCTTATTAATAGTAAATTTTTGTCCTTGAAAAACTAGAAAACCATCATCCTAGTTTTAATAGAAACATTTGGTGACAGTAGAGTTACCTCCATGAAATTATTCTATAAATGGGGCAAGGCCTCCAGATTTTAAGAACTCTCAAACCCTATTTATTTTCCTCAACTCATTTTAGGAAATGGTCTCTGTGTACCTCCTCTGTACATCCATGTAAATTAAAGAACACATCCAATACTTTGAGTAGCTAGCATGTGTTGGAATGTTCAAAATGGGAAAAGTACTTTTGAGAGGCGGAGGTGAATCAAAAGTATCAAACTTTTTACCTTATACAATCCTTTAAACATATAACTGAAAAAAAAACTAGATGCATGTAAATATATAAAGGAACATAAAGTAAATCACATGCAATAACACATAACACTAGAACTGATAACCCAGAAACCCTCTAGGAATAAGAAGGTAAAACTGGGGTGGGAATGATACCCAAAATAATTTATTGCAGCAATATATTCAACCACTTCTGATGGTCTACCCTGTGAAAGACCTACCCTGTTAAAGGCTTTACACTATGTCAATAGTGACCTGGTTAGAGGATTTATAAACACTTACATGAAGTGTCACCCTGTTAAAGAATTTACAATAGGCTGTTAAACCCACCTAATACATAGGATTTTCAATTATGTTCTCCAAAGGTTTTCCCACCTAGCTATTAAGCTAACCTATCAATATAGGATTTCAACATCTAATACAATGGTAAGAAAGTATTAGAACATTTGACCTAATAATATGCAATCTCCAATTGCTAGATTTAGACACTTGATCTACTCTCTTCTGATCTTGATCCTCTAAGATTTGATATCTTATCTTGTCCTTTATCCCTTGTGTTGTTTTGATCAACTAGATATGAAAATGTTGCTCTATTCCTTTATGTCTTTCCTTCTTCTCACTAAAATTTTGCTATAATCTCCCCGTACACTATTTTCATTCACATATGCAATGGAGTATTTGACCTCCTTATAAAGAATGTGAAGATTTAGGTTTAGGTATGGATCTATGATCTATATTGAATCTCAAATTCCTACTCATACCTTGTATTCTTTTTATTGGTTGCATGCTATTTCCATTTTTCTGATTGGCTATGTGCTGATTGTATAGGGAATGTAAATGATTCATCCTTATCCTTTTTCCTTTTTGAAATCTCTTTATGTCAACTCCAAAAATGTTTTACATTTGAGTTTGTGAGGGCACAAACTCATATGCTAACTCTATATCACTCAGCACATACTAAACTACTAATTCTCGGCACACACTATCCTAGATTGCTCGATACCTATCACACTTCTTTCTAATTCGGCACATATATGATGCTAGTTTGCTTGACATATACTATATTCTAGCTTGCTCGGCATCAAGTGTGACTTGGCACCTGTATATCACTCGACACTTATATGCTGCTTGGCACTTGAAGTCACTCGACAACTATTGAAATGCTAGCTTAGCATACATGGTGTACTTGGCTTCAATACAAAAATTGATTAAGTGTGTTGACACTCAAATGTCAAAACTATGTAAGGACTACAAATCTCCCCCTTTGACATGAATATCAAAAACACTTAACTAATCATTGCTATTCTATCCTTATGAGTACATTATCCACAAAATTTCAAAATTGTTCAAAAGTTGTTCAAAACACCTTAACTCCCCCTGATTTGATTTGTGCCTTGTCATTTTTGCAATCAAAATTATGTGCTAGCTGTGCTTGAAATTCTTTGTCTTCTATCCTATACTTGTATTCTGTACTTGTGTCTCTATATCTATTTTATCAAAGCTTGTGGAATTTTTGTGTTTACATCAGAGCTATTTTCCATATGAGTGTCAAAATTTCAAAATTTTGTATCTCCCTGTCTACAAAATTTATAGCATTCTCCCCCATTTTATAGTATACTCCCCCTAAAAGCATATATCACATATATCTTCCCCTTTATTATTATTTCTCCTCCTTTTTGACACTTATGTCAAAGGGCTCTAGGGAGTAATACCATACTTAGCCAAAAAATTGTTGTTTACCTCCATTATGATTTTCAGAGCTACATCCCAATTGTCCAAAGCAATGTCCAATGACTTATGTTGGATGGCAATCTCTGTAGTAAGATGTACAATTCCATCAAGAGTAGAAATATTTGGATCTTTCTTTAATATTGTCTTAGCATAAACTTGTTCCTTGTGGAGGACTTCTAAATGAGCGGTTATGGAGGACTGGATCTACATTAATTTTGCCTTAATATTTGCTTCCGCTATTGTTAGTACAGCTAACTCCCTTTGTGTGTGAAGTGATTGTGCAAAATTCTTCTCACTCTGAGCTAGATATCTAGGTAATTACATGCTAGAGATTTTCAAATTTCTTTCCAAGCTCATTATTCATTGATTAGTTTCTTGTGTGAAATTGGAAAAGTCACACAACTTCCTACATAATGAAAAAATGTTTTCAAGAACAATTTTGGCATTATCTATTGTCTTGGCCAAATATACCTATTCAAGTGTAATGCCACTTGATATCTTCTCATTAACCTTTCCTTGAAACTTTTTTTTTTACCATTCCATGAGTTTAACATTGGCGTCCTAGTCCTCATTTGTCACCTGGTCAAATATGTCTAATAGTTTCTTAATTATTAGTTTTCCTTCATCTAGTGACTACAAGATGAAGGCATCCATGAAGATGTCCTTGATTTCATGAAGTGTTTGCTTGTGTTTAAATTCTTTTCTCAAAATTTCCTACCTCATCCTTCTATCCAATGCATTTTTCATTTTAGCCATTTGTGCCATTGTGATAGTTTTGGAATCATAGGAGGGTATCATAATTTCTTCATCTAGTTTAGGCTCTCCATAATGAAGTACCTTGGCCACTCTTGTTGAACTCGAGCCTGGTGTTGAAAATTGCAATGGAATAGCTTCGGTACTCAGCTTCTGAATGGTCTTAGTAGGAGTGGGCTAGTCTTTGGTAGTTCTACCAATGTCTAAATGGCAGCCTACTCCTTTTCTTTTGTTGCATCTTCCTTTTCATCTGATTTCCTCTCCTCTACACTCAACATCTGAACATTATCACTAGTTGCACTTGGTGGAGGTGGTGGCGGTAGCATCAAAACTCTAGTTCTAGTAGTAGTATATGTAAAAGGTTATGCCTTTGGCTTCAGCATTTGTCTTTGTGGTGTTGTTACTGCTCTTTGTAATTCATCTACACTCACCAATATAGGACTTGTACATGATTGTGCCTATAAAGTAGATTGGTGAAGGATCTTTGAGAGATCCTTTGCAGTGAGTGGATTGATGTTCTGAGCTATCTTTTTAGTAACATCCTTTATGATTACTCTCTCTATAGGTGTAGTGGTTGTGTGAGGAGGGCTGGGAGGTGGTAGTTGTGTGTCTTGCACACTCTATTCTTCTTCTTGCTAGTGGTTAGTTGTTGCCATAGTTTATTCTTCCTTAGCTGGTTCCTCCTCCTTATTCTCCTCTTCTCCTTTCTCTTCCTCACCTTTCTTTTCCTCTTCCTTCTTTTCTTCTTCCTTTGCTTTCTCCTCTCCTTTTTTTTCTTCTACTTTCTTTTCTTCCACCTTTTCTTTGGCACTAGATTTTTCCTTATTTGTTTGTTCCACTTTATCATTAGTTATCTTATATATTGTTTTCCATATCTATGTAGATTTATTTATAACATCCTCAATTTTGTTTTGAATAATGAAAAAGGCTCTGTATTTGGGTGCAAATTTCCCACTATGTTTCTTGTTAGCCTTGGTTATTTGAGCCTTTGTCATATTAGGCTTCACTTCTGCTAGGGTAGACTCTCTAATCTTCCTTTCCATTTGTAAACAATAATGCCATTTATGCTCCACTACCTCATATAGTTCCTTTGGCATAGTGTTATCAAGCTCTAGAGGTGTGTTTTTAAATTCTGCCATCATGGCATACACATGTTCCTCTATTTTATTCTGTTCTTCCCTACCGAGCTTATTGAAATTTAAAGACTTTAAATCATTTAAATCTACATTTTTAATTTTATCACAAAGTTTATCAATTGTAGATTTTGGAGGATGGCTTATCACTTTAAATTGGCTTATGTCCTTAGATTTTGTCCTTTCATCATATGTATCTAGTTGAGCCACATATCTTCTTCTTTTCTTGGGCTCTTCATTTGGCTATGCAGTAGCTTTCTTGTTTTCCTTTATTGCCTCTATGGCCTTTTGATTTGATGCTCTTGTTGTGGCCCTTGTTGTTGCTGGCTTAGTTGGAGCTGGCTTGGTTGGAGCTTTGTTTGTGACCTTCTTGGGCTTTGGCTGAGCTATAGGCTATGTTTTTGCCTTTCTCTTCTTCTGCTCAGTAGGTGTAGGTACTTCCTCAGCTTCTTCTCCCTCGATACCTTCCTCTTTGTCTTCTCCTTGCCCATGCATCAGCTCTTTTGGCTCTTTCCCTTGCTCTTCTTCTTCTTTACTATCTACTTCTACTTCTTCTACTTCTTCTTCTTTTGCTTCACCTTCAATGTTTGCTCCAAATGTCTACTTTATGTTTTATACCATCTTATCCTTCTTCTTAATAACTGAAGAAGTTTTCAGTTCTATCTCAACTTTGGACTTAGCAACATCATAAGTCCCAAAGTGGGGAGCTGCCTTATCAATTTCTTCTACTAGCAATGATATGATTGTTGCCGAGGCTTCATCAACATCCAACTCATATCCTAATGGACTTAGCCATCTTACCCTCGGTATTGCTGCTTGAATGTAGGTAAAATCAATATCAACTGAGAAAAATATATCATTGACATGTTTCTCAACTAATGAGACTGGTATCCTCATCCTTTGCTTCATATACTTCTTAAAGTCTTCAAAGTAGCTAGTCATCCAAGCTTCAAAATTGTCTCCCATTTTGTCAATGAACTCATTAATTTGGGTGACTGTTAACTTGTTAGAATTCTAGTTCACCTTCCCAATTGAAGGGAATTCTTCCATCACATAAAAGAATATGCACATGATATTTGAGCCAAATTTGCATTGAGCACCTTTTGATCTCCTTATATCTCCTAGGTTCTCATTGATTTGGTGCAACATGAGTTTAGCCAGATCATAGATATGATCTTTCTTCACCAACTTATATGCCACATCAATAGCTATGCAAGGTATGTTGTTTAGTCTGTTGGATTGATAGAATTTATGTGACATTATCCTCATAGCAAAGTCAAGTAGGGGTTTTGTCATAGTATTAATGGTCATTCCCCTATTGTTCCATTTTTCACCAGTATTGTTTTTAATTACCTCCTTTCTGTCACTTCTTAATGTCTTTGGCCGATCTAGGATTGGAAGACCAGTAACTCTATGCACAATCCTCTTAGTAATCTTGATAGGTCCTATTTCTATCCATAGACATCCATCATGAATTTAGCTTAGAACAATGTGAATCCATTCTGTTTTAAACACTATGGGAAAAATTAGGGTTTAAGTTAAACCCTTCTTCTCGACAACTTGAAACTCTTCATTCAATATCCCATTCTCACATAGCTTATCATAGGCATGAAATATTTCTAGGTCACCTATGGCACAAATTTTATAGTTATAAAATTTCCTTACGTCTTGAACCATGACAACTTTGGGTGGAATGATAGATAGTGCGCTAGCTGGGTCATTTTTATAGGAAACTTTTGGGATTGGCCTAAATTTGGGTTGTTTAGCTTCATTGCTAACTAGTTGAATCTCATGATCTTCCTTAGCCTTAGGATTTCTTGAGCTAGAATCCATTTGACCAAACTAGGGTTTCAAATTTATTAAAAACTATAATTCTACATAGCTCAGCACTTGATAAATACCTTTAAATCGATGAGTCTGCTCTAAATTGTTGTTGGAATCAATGTAAATGACTATAAAGTAGCTTCTTGATTGTTTCTTCACTCTTCTCATCTTTGCTCTGCATTTGAATGGAATAAAAATGAATGAAATTCAACCTTATAATTGTCAATGACCTAGCTTTAAATGCTTCATGCATACAGCTATAAAACTCAGCACTTGAAGGATTCATCATCACTTGGCTTCCATTGTATTTTATTTACACAGCATCCACTAGAATTCTTTCTCACTTGGCTTCAATTATTAGCTCGATAGGTATTGGAAACTTGGCATCCACTGGAGCTTCACTTGACAACTAAGAGTAACTCGATAGCTTCTTCAAAATTTTGCTTGGCATCTTTTCTCATGCAGATTTCTTCTTTGTAGTACTCCTTTATTCTTCAAAACTTATGTATGATTTGACTTTGTATATCAGTCCCATACACTATTCTTTGCTTAGTTAGATGAAGTGTGATCACTTGACCTCTTGGGTGAAGTGATCCCTCCATTAGATGTGTTGCACTCACCTTTATTCTTCCATGTCTTGTTCATTTGTCCTCTTATATGTTCAACATCAATCTTCTCTTTTCCTTTGTTGAATTCTATCTTTGGTGCTTTTGACTTTGTAGGATAGTTTCTATTGATATGACCAATCTTCAAGCAACTAAAACATGTAGTTTTGTTTAGCCACCTACTGTAACTTCCCTTGAAATGTGTTCTTATGCAATTCTTAGGGATGTGTCCATACTCCTGACAATAGTGACAGCTATACCTGGTATTTTAATCCCAATTGTAGTGATGTGCATGATTGGTTCCTCTTGCAGGCTGATTAGGTGTCCACATAGACTTTGATCTACACTGAAATGCTCTATGTCCATATTTTTTGCAATTGTAGCAGTGTCGTTCAAATCTTGGTTCTACATTCATGTGCTTGATGTCCTTGCTTTTTGCATTTGTGACAAAAGCTTGCATTTGTAGGCTTATCATGTTGATGACTATTCTTAGTCCTACACACATTAGAGGTATGTCCCTTTTTACCACAGAAATGACAAGTAGGTTTAGTGTTCTTAGCTTTTTTGCTTCTTTCTTCTATAGTCTTGGATGATTCTCCTCGTTCAATGTTGATGTAGCCAAGTCCTGAAGTATCATTACTAGCCCTTGGTGATTTCAGCAATTGCTCAAAGTACTTGCTGGCCTCATTGGGTTTGTTGTAACTTTTTGTTATCTCCTTTTCTCTCTTCAATTCATTCTAAAATTGTTCATTCTGCAACTTTAGAGTGGAAATCTCAATATCCTTCATGTTCAGCTCATGATGAGCATTCATCATCTGGCTTAAGGTGTCTACCTGCATGTTTGAGATCTTTTCAAATTCAATTATCTTCTCCTCTAGTTTGTTGGTGAGATTTATTTTGTCATCTTCTATCATGGCCTTGTCTTCAATAGCTCTTTTCTTTTTTTCAGTCACTTCACAAAGCATTATGGCTTCGAATTCTTGTTCAAGCTTGAGTAATCTGATTTCTTCAGCTTGTGCTCTATTTTTTTTCCATTAGTTATGCTACTGTTGCATCAAATTCCTTGAAATCTCCATTTGAGAACACTTGTGTAGTATCAATCTCCTTGTAGTGCATGTCATTCTCAGCTATGGCTATCTCCTTTCTTCTTTTTAAGGATTTTCTCAATTCCTCTCTGGCTTCATCTACCTAGTGCAGAGCTAGGTGCACATCAATCACTTGATTGTCAATGATCTTACCAAGTTTGAAGACTTCCATCTTCTGATCTTTTTCTCCAAGCTGTTATGCTTCTCCTTATGAGAACCAAAGCTTTGATACCAATTGTTGGAATGTTCAAAATGGGAAGAGTACTTTTGAGAGTGGGGGGGAGGGGTGTGAATTGGAAGTATCACACTTTTAACTTTATTCAATCATTTAAACATATAACTGAAAAATAAACTAGATGCATGCAAATATATAAAGGAACATAAAGTAAATCACATGCAATAATACATAACACTAGAATTGATAACCCACAAACCCTCTAGGAATAAGAAGGAAAAACTGGGGTGGGAATGATACCCACAATAATTTACTACAATAATATATTCAACCACTTCTGATGGTCTGCCCTGTGAAAGGCCTACCCTATTAAAGGCTTTACACTATGTCAATAGTGACCTAGTTAGAGGATTTACAAACACTTACATGAAGTGTAACCTATTAAAGGATTTACAATAGGCTATTAAACCCACCCAATACATAGGATTTTCAATTACCTTCTCCAAAGGTTTTCCCACCTAGCTATTAAGCTAACCTATCAATATAGGATTTCAACATCTAATACAATGGTAAGAAAGTATTAGAACATTTGACCTAATAATATGCAATCTCTAATTATTGGATTCAGGCACTTGATATGCTCTCTTCTGATCTTTATCCTCTAAGATCTGATATTTTATCTTATCCCTTATCCCTTGTGCTATTTTGATCAACTAGATGTGAATATATTGCTCTGTTCCTCTAAGTCTTTCCTTCTTCTCACTAAAATTTTGCTATAATCTTCCCATACACTATTTTCATTCACATATGCAATGGAGTATTCAACCTCCTTATAAAAAATGCAAAGACTTAGGGTTAGGTATGGATCTACAATCCATATTGAATCTCAAATTCTCACTCATACCTTGTATTCTTTTTATTGGTTGCATGCCATTTCCATTTTTCTGATTGGTTGTATGCAGATCATATAGCAAATGTAAATGATTCATCCTTATCCTTTTTCTTTTTCCAAATCTCTTTATGTCAGTTCTAAAAATGTTTTACATTTGATTTTGTGAGTGCACAAACTCATATGCTAACTCTATGTTACTTGGCACAAATTGAACTACTAATGCTTGGCACACACTATCCTAGATTTCTTGGCATCTATTAAACTTCTATCTCACTCAACACATATATGATTATGGCTTGCTCAGCATATACTATAGTCTAGCTTGCTCAACATTAACTATGACTTGGCACCTGTATATCACTCAACACTTATATACTGCTCGGCACCTGAAGTCACTTGGTACCTGTTGAAATCCTAGCTCGGCATACATGGTGTACTCGACTTCAATACAAAAAGTGATTAAGTGTGTTGACACTCAAATGACAAAAATATCTACAGACTAATAGCATGAAGAGTCCAAAACAAACCAAATGTGTAGAGTCCCTACTAATTCTAGTGAAAGAGAATATAATGGTCAATAAAGATATGGTAAATAAAACTAGATTCAATTTTAAAACACCTATAAAATATGTGAGTTGAAGTGGCAATTATCACCATATCTATACTAAGGACAACTTACTTTCCTTATAGTCATAAAAAGTCCTCTTTTAAGTACAAACTTATTCATTTTTCAATACTCCTTTTGTTCCATTTATCTCATCATAAATAATATGATATGTGACTTTAGTTGGTAAATCTACCTCCCCTTTCCATCTTACCTTTTTATTAGATCATACTACCAAATTAGACAATTAGTCAGCAACTGAATCTAATTCCATAAATGTATGGAAATATAATATTTCATTGAGTTGGGAATTTCCCTAGGATTTAAAATAATTTTGGATATTGTCCAAGAAGGATTGAACAAACCATTAAAGCATCTAACTACATTGTTTGAATCTCCTTCAAGCTAGATCTTTGTGCCACCTAAATCCTTAGCTAGTTTGAGAGCATGAAAAAATGTCATTACCTCTGCATAGTGATTAGCTTTTTTTCCCAAGGGGAACACCACAACATGTTTCCTTAACAATACCCGACACTTAGTCAACCCTAGATTCCCCTTAGCTTCCCTAATCCAATGGTCTTGGTTACTAGACAAGCTTTATTGGTAGTCTCCTTTGCAAGAAGATTGGGTTTTCATTTGTCAATTATTTGGAGATTTGCCTTTTCTATGATGATATAAAACCTATAGTGAGAAAGAAATAAAAGAATATTCAAAAAAAATATATATTATTTCTATCAAAAAGGGTGTATCAAATTAGTAAGTCCTTACACTAAAATGGGGGTAAATTTGAATTGAAAAATAAAAAGTTACAAAAACAAGTTCTCAAAATACACTATAGAGACTCTTATCCCAATCGACAAGTTCATCAAAATCAAAAGATAAGTGTAGGGAAAATTGTCTCTTATAACTAATATTCTAGCCTTTTATGTGAGCTAAAGTATATTTAGCTAAAAAATTAGCAACACCATTCCACTCTTGAGGCATATGAAAAAAACTAATAGAGTCAAGAGACATGGAGAAATAGAGAATCTAATTATTAATTGAATCCAATGTCAATTTTTTGACAATTTGGATAGGTCAAACATTGTTATGTTGTCATTTATGGAAACATACGAGTCATATAAAGTGGGCATAACATGAAGATGAAGATATGACAGTTATACTTAGAAAATTATCTAAGTGTTGAGTTATTTATCAGATAAAGTAGATAGAGTTTTGATTGGTGAGCTCTATAGGCACATCATAGACACATGTAGAGTTAAGTATGGATACTTGAGATTATGATGATGATGTATGTGAGTGTGCAGGATATTACAAACTATACAAGCATAGTTACGAGGAGTTTACTAGTTACAACAATGTACAAGCATGATAAAGCATAACGAGGAAATGAATATTTTGGGTTAAAGAATTATTTTTTTTACCAAAATAATTACTTAAATAATTAGGGATGATAACCTAAATGTTAACCCTAAGTTGGCAAAAGTAAATTTTGTATTTTGGTAAAATATATAAAGGCATGAAGGCTAATTAGGCATATATTTGTAATTAGCAAGGTATATAGAAACATTGCTAAATGTGAAGTTATGTGTGGTGTAATGTGATATTGATTTAATATTTTATTATGTGAATTCTGATGTATGATTAGAGGAATGTGAATTTTTATATATTTTTGAAGAGAAGAGAAGGAAATATCAGATATTGAAGATATTAGTAGCAACATAGAGTTTTTTGTATCTATCAAGTTGTATTAAAGAACTTTATGTCTATTGCATGTTTGGGTAGTGAACTCATCTTGTATACATTTTGTAATTGTATATCACAACTCTTAATAGGTTTGAGGCTTCTAACAAAGCCTAAGTCCTCTAATAAGGACTAAGATATTATATAGATGTAATAGACTCCTAATAGGGTCAATATCTTTCACAAGATACTTTTGATTAGTAGATTATTTTATGGGTACCATCTTGGCCAAGTTTTCCCTAGTTAAGAAAATATGGTGTTATGGGTTTCTTTATTGCATGGTTGTGTTTACTATTCAACATAGTTAATTTTCTTTCTTATTCAAGTTGTAATGTTGTTAAAGATATCCAATTTTGGGCTAAAATTTGTGAAATACTAATTCACCATGCCCCTCATTATTTTCTATTTCTAACAATTGGTATCTATTGGTGTAATTATGTATTTACACTTACTTAAGTTTACTTAGGTTAATGCATTATTTTATTATTTTATTTTGTGAGACACTTAGGAGTTTGTGTACCTTTTTGAGTTTTCATGTTGACAACACAAAAGTACACAACTCTATTTTAGCACATGGTGTCTACAACACTGGAGTTTGCATCATTCACTAAGTTGTCATATTGAGCACTTCCTTTTTAGCACATGTTGTCTACAACATTGATTTGTGTGTTACACCCTTGTAGGCTTATCCTCTCATCATCACACTTACTTTCATGCTTAATGGAGGATAATCCATAACTAGTGGACATGTGCTTGATTGTATGACTTATCATGTAGCTAATTCTGAGGCATTCTAGATGTATCTTAAAGGCCTTTATATATAGGCACTCCTAGTTTACTTTGAATGCATATTGAATGAATATATCATCATCTTGATCATACTCTCTCTTTCTAGTCTATAGTTGTGCTTGTGCTTGAGTTCTTAGTTCTTGGGTGAATTTTTCCCTAGGGAAAATTCTTACATGGTAGAGCTTGGATATTTTTTCATCACATCACCATTCAAGTCTATTGTTTCTTCAGCACCTCAACACGAATCTAGAGTATTATAGAAATTGGGAGTGTCTAGAGCTAGATCTGACCTCACCATTACATCTAGAATGTTGATTTGAT
This sequence comes from Cupressus sempervirens, assembly GCA_028749045.1. NCBI lineage: Eukaryota > Viridiplantae > Streptophyta > Pinopsida > Cupressales > Cupressaceae > Cupressus > Cupressus sempervirens. The sequence goes on along the minus strand of CM053790.1, from coordinate 74,439,830 downwards.
GAAGATTGGCTATTAAATTAGCTACTCTAGGCCAAAGTCAACTGTGAGGAAATTTTTTTTGCAAATTGACACCTAGAGGCCTTGATTTGTAGTTCGGGTATGATCTTTAGATCTACAATTTTTTAATTCAAATCTAGAATTTTTTATTTAATTCTTTGCATTTTTTTTATTATACTACTTTTAGAAGAAAAAAAATTCCCTATGGACAGGTAGTAGAGAATTTTTTTTTGCAGAACTAGGCTATCAGATCCTGGCCCTGCACAGAGGAATATTTTGTGGCATAGATTACAGGGCCAATATTACAATTCGGTGACTTTACATATGAATCTATAATTGCATAGAGGCTTTTAACAAATCTATAGAAGTTGTACCACATTTACCAGAGATAAACCTCCACCAGTTGCCCGGCTTACAACCTTCGACATAGTTCTTTGGTTTATGTTTGGGAAACCTTGTTTTTTAAATAGTCATAAGAGTTATCCCACAATCTATGTGGAAGTAAAATCTCAAACACCTAACTGCTGATTATTTAAAATCGACAACACTCAGAGATTTTTGGCTTGCAGAGTTTGAAATCCATTCACCGACCCCCACATATAGCTCACAGCACTCACAACAAGGTTTCTAGGCCATTTTTCAAATTTTTTCGGCCACATTTTAAACGGTGACCCATAATTGGAAGCCCCCTACCATGTATTTTATTTTTAGAACCACATAAAGTAATGGCATCCACCCCTTCCTATTGTGGCATCTGGCTAGAATATTCTATGACACATGGCGAAGACAAACTCTGCCACATGGCTTCCACCATCCTCTCCAATCTTGACACGTGGTTTCTATAGAAATTTTACAAAGAACTACACTATTCTAACTGTGCAGACACATAGCCACTCATAAACATCCATGTGGTGCCTTCGAATGTTGTGATACAACAAACACTGCCACCATGGACAGTAATAACTTGCCACATGGACTACCTACAACTGACTCATTTTCAATGTAAGCCTACCACATAGACTACACAATCAGTACACAACAGTGTATGGATTTGACATGTCACCTGCCACATCTTCTATAAGAGTTCCATGCCAGCATACGACCTTGCCATGTCACCAGGGAGGTTTTATTTTTGCTAACGTCAACTAATCACTATGTTAAATTTCATGGCCATCTAACCATTAAAACTAGGCCATTTATAACTACCATAATGGCTATTTGATCATCAAATTTAAGCACATAGTTTTACTATCAAACCCCTCTCTAAATTGTTTTTTTCGTTGACAGCCTGACTTTGCAAGCCCATAACTTGGTCATCTGAACTTTGATTCAGGTGTGATTTTTTTTGAGAGAATTTCCTAAAATTTCAAGTGGTGGTGTTCTTTTCTAGTTTTGGTTCAAGCATCTTTTAGAAATTGTGCTTTTTGGTGACTATACCTCCTTAATCTTACATTTTGCAACTTCAAATGCTTCATATAGACTCATCTGGTCGCTTTTTTAGGCTCCATTTTTTTGTGAAAGTTCATATTTTCTCATGTACTTTCTAGATCTATAGTTAGATCCTAGGGTTGTGTGACAAAATTCTCACTTTTAGAACTAGGGCTTTTTCTACATTGTAAAGCTTTGATTACTTTTCAAAATTGTTGTACATCTGAGCTACAGTGCTTAGTGATAGATTTGGGCCTCAAAAGGTAGTTGTAAAAAATAAATTAGAAAGTCCACTTTGTTTGACAAGTGGCCCATTGTACACACACTACTCTTAAAGTGCCAAAACCATCTTTTTTGGGGGGGTATTTTGATTGAGTGAAAAGGGGGGGTGTGTACTATGTTCTTGTGTCTCTCTTTTGTGCTCTTTTGATTTTCTGCATCATGGGTTCATTTAAATGTCCACCTCTAACTTCATGCAATTACTCTACATAGAAAGATATTGCTTGGAGTAGATTAATGGAAAAAGGTTACAATCTTTATGTTGATGGTACAATTACCAAAGCTAGTGATGCCAAAGAACTCATTGAATGGAAAAAATAAGACCAACAGGCTTTAGGAATTATTAGGAGTTGTGTACATAGAGATCTCTTCTTTCACATTATCAATTTCACGGAATCCAAACCTGTATGGGATAAACTTGAATCATTGTACGATAAGGTGGATGAAGAAAATGGATTATAGATTAAAGATGATCTACTTCTCTTGGATCCAAAGAACTTTGACACAATTTAGGATTACATCAACAAAGCCAATGAGTATAGGACACTACTTAAAGATTGTGGAAATCCCATGAAGGATGACCAGTTTATTCATCACATCCTAAAGAGGCTATCTTTAGAGTATGCTTCCTTTTTTTTGAGTTTTAATAATCACATGTTGACCATGGGAACTACTTATTGGAAGCCTACATTTGATGCATTTGTTGAGATGTTGATTGTTGAAAAATCTCACTTGATGGAATTGGGATTTCTCAAGTCATCAAAGACCAAAGCCTTGGTGGCTAGTAATGAGCACCAATCAAGTCAAGGAGGGAAAAGCAACAAGAAGAAGAAGCAGTGGAAGTAGAAATCACAATCTGAGACACAACAATCCTCCTTACTGCAAGGCAATTCTTCTTCCAAGAAGGGAAGTAATGAAAAGAAGGACAAACCTTTTTATGCATATTGCAAAAAGATAAATCATGATGAGCATCATTGCAAGACTAAAAGAATCAATGAGTTAGAAAATCTACTCAGGAAGAACAAGATTCAAGTGCCAGGTACTTCCAAGGATTCAACTCCAACCTCGTGAAAGGGAAAAGGGCAAGCACTTATGGTAAACACAAGTTCATCTTTAAAATGGATAGTTGACTTAGGTTCCTCCTATCATATGGGTTCTTCAAATGGAGACTTTTCTTCATTGAAGTAGAAAAAGGTAACACGCATCTTTGTGGAAGATGATACCAAAATGGAAGTTGAAGGAAAATGACATGTGGAAATGGAAAATGGGGAATTCAAAGATGTTCTCTGCATTCCCAACCTTAGCTCCAATCTCCTCTCAGTTTACCAAATCACTCACCTTGGAGATGGTCACAAAGTTGAGTTCCTTCCAGAATCAATGATGGTGCACAATCTTAGAGATGATTCATTGGTTACAGTGGAGAAAGTCAATTATGACAAGAGGCTTTATTCCTTCTCCCACTTTGTGCTTAAGTCTCCTTCTCAAGCCTTGTTAACTCACTCACATTCTCAAACTAACTTATGGCATGATCAGTTTGGTCATCTTGACTTGTACTCTCTTCAACAACTTTGCTCCAAACACATGGTCAAAGGTCTACCTAATGTCAACTTTTCTAAGGGAGAGTGTTCATCATGTTTAGTGAATATGCATCTTGAAGAGAACTATGATAAAGGCAAGCCTTCATGAGTACCAGTTGTTCTCCAGTTGGTTCACATGGATTTAGCAAGTCCTTTTGTACTGACTTCAATCAACCAAGGCCACTACATCCTTACTTTTGTTGATGACTTTTCACAATTCACATGGGTCTACTTCCTTCATCACAAGAGTGAAGTGGTTCATAAGCTTCAAGGCTTCAAGACTCATGTTGAACACAAATCTAGGAAAGCCATCAATGTTCTACGAGTGGCCAATGAGAACAAATATGTAGACAAAAGACTTAGAGACTTTTGCAAGCTTGAGGGAATTGATCTTCAGAATCCACCAGCGTTTAGTCCACACAAGATAGATGTTGTAGCACTAAGGATTAGGAGTCTCAAAACCATGGCAAGTTGCATAATAAAGGTCAAGTCTCTTGATCCTACACTTGAATTTGAAGCCATTAGTAGTGCTACTCACATACTTAATAGGTCTCCTAATAATGCTTAGACAGGAAGACTCCTTTTGAGGCATGGTGTTGTAGAAAACTAAATGTGAGTCACTTCCAAGTCTTCAGTTGTCTAGCATGGGAAAACCTATCTTCCATGGGATGTAAGGCACTGTCACCTAGGCCTTGTACTTTCATTGGCTATGAAGAAGTCTTATAGACTTATGGATCAAGAGAGTCGTGAGATTTTTGGGGAGAAGGATGTTCACTTTGAGGAAAGTTCACCCAACTTATCCTCTAATCCTCTCTATACATCATACACAATGGAAACTGATAGTGACACCAATGATAGTGCTTCAACAGATTTAGACACGTGGGCTTCTATCGAGAGTTACAGTGAGAGATCACATCATCAGTATAGTCCACATGCTTATATTGCCATAGTGAAAGGTCTAGCATAGCATGGTACATCTTGTCTTCCAGCTCCAGCTTCAGTTGATGACTACATGGCAGACATTGCAGGTTTGTTCATGGAGTCACACACTGCAGACTTGAAAGATAGCCTTGAGGACTTACATCTTCTCATTGATGTAGGTGATCCTTCTATAGTTGTTTTGAGGGCTCACTCTATCCCTCATGTCCATTCTCTGCATGATCAACCTTTACAGGTTGGCGTGATTGTGGATCCTTATGTACAATAGTTGTCGAAGGTCTCTTTGTCAGTTGAGGAGACAAATGGTTCATCGGGTCGGGTTCAACAGAAATCCTTGCTTGATCTGCATTCATTCTTTTCAACATAGTTGGAAGGGGCAAGCGTCAACATCAGCACATGGATACTTGAGTAGGTATTAGTGCCACCATACATCTTTAGAATTGTACCTTTGCCTTTGTTTCTTGCAAAGGGGAGGAATGTCATTCTGTAGTCTTGGACCAACTTCTTCCTTGGGGCAGCTTTCACTGACAGGCATTATTCATTTCGGGGGAGGGGGGTGGGGGGTTTACCTTGTCTCTTTTCCTCTTCTTTCTTGTGGGGGAACTTTTTCCTCTTATGAGGGTTTGTCTCTCTCCTTCTTGAATTTTGTATATATAGGATGTACATATCATAATGGGTGGGTCTTGATTACTCCATCCATCCATGCATCCCTATTCATCTCTCTTTTTAGGGTAGGGTTTTTTCCATGTGGTTTTACCTCTTTCTCCACTTTATTAGATATTACATTTCATTATGTACATGGGTACCTAACATGGCCTAGTAGCCAAAACCCATCTTGCATTTCATCTTAGTTTTCATAAGCTTAAGGGCATTCCCCTAAGATGCACTTAGGGGGAGGTGTTGGTGTAAATATGTATTTACTATTTACATTTACTTAAGTTTACTTAGGTTTATGCATTATTTTATTATTTTATTTTGTGAGACACTTAGGAGTTTGTGTACCTTTTTTGAGTTGTCATGTTGACAACACAAAAGTAGACAACTCTATTTCAACACATGGTGTCTACAACACTAGGGTTTGCATCATTCAATGAGTTGTCATGTTGACATCATAGTTATTCACACTCCCTTTTTAGCACATGTTTTCTACAACATTGATTTGTGTGTTACACCCTTGTAGGCTTATCCTCTCATCATCTCACTTATTTCCATTCTTAATGGAGGATAACCCATATCTAGTGGACATGTCCTTGGTTGTATGACTTATCAGGTAGCTATTTCTGAGGCATTCTAGATGTGACTCAGAGGCCTTTATATACAGGCACTCCTAGTGTACTTCTAATGCATATTGAATTAATATATCATCATTCTGATCATACTCTCTATTTTTGGTCTACAGTTGTGCTTGTGTTTAAGTTGTTAGTTCCTATGTGAATTTTTCCCTAAGGAAAATTCTTACAGTATCAAAGCATAGTTACTTAGAGGAGGCTAAACAAATTAAGTAGTATCATTATGGATATGGAACTGTTACAAAAAATCCTAGAAGAATCTCTTGAGCAAATTGATGTTCTTACCGAAGAAATAGATTCTTTGAAAGAAAGATATGAAGATGCTAAAGAACACATTGGAGAGTTGAAAGATAAGATAGATCATATCAAGTACAAGAAAGAGCCTAAAGATCAGACCAAGGAAAGTGATTAAGTTTCATAACTGAAGAAAGAAAGTAAGATCCTAAAACATGAACTCAAGATTTAAAATATAAAGTTGTGGTTGAAGGATGATACCAGTAAAGTTGAATTAGATTTGAAGTCTGAAAATGTAGATTTGAGATCCAACCTTACCAAATTGACATTTGGGCTTGAGTCTACCAAGTTGTAGTATGTAGAACTTGAGAAGTATAACACTATTGTAAACGGAGAGTTAACCTAGTCTAAGAAACAACTTGAGAAATTATATTCTAGAAATGAGAAGATTCATGAACAAATATTTTTTCAGAGGCCTTGTTATGATAAGATTAGTCTTAGATATTTCATGGGAGAAAAGACAGCGAAGAAATTTGAAGCTAGAAAGGACCCAGATCATGAAAAGCATCAGCCTATGAAAGAAAAGGTAGATCATAACAAGATTGAGTCAAGTCAATTTGATGATTCATCTAAGGAGGTTGAGAAAGATAAATAATTTAAATAAATTGATGAATCCAAGCAACCTAAGAAAAATGAATCACTTAAATAAGTGAGATATGAATTCAAAGGTAGATGTTATGCATGTAATGGAATTGGTCATATGAAACGAGACTATATAGGTAAGTCATTTAAACATGTTACTAATTTTTATTGTTATAATTTTCATGGTTTTGGTCATAGAGAAGCTAATTGTAAAAAGACTAAACTTGATAATAATAATAATAATAGAAATTGTAGAATGTTTAGAAGTACTAACCCTGCAAGAAGAAGATTTGATGAAGGAAACAATCAAATGAGAATAAAAATTGTTTGTTACAATTGCAACAACTTTAAACATATTTCTAGAGATTGAAGAGCACCTATTAACTAGCCTTGATCTGGATATAATGCACTAGTATTCTAGCTATGTAATGACTTTGGTCATGTAGAAAGATTTTGTAGAATGGACATGAGGAACAAAATGAGGAATCCAAATTTTAGAAGGAACATGAATAGGAATGCTAGAAGGAGTGACATCACCAGTAGCAACTAGAAAGACAATCTAAGAGAACATGTAGAAGAATTTTAAAAAGTATTTGTCAAATCCAAAGATCCATCAAGTTCACATGTGGTGTTGGATAGATAGTCAAATGAAGCACCTAAAGGTAGATTGAAGTTAGTAGTGGTATTTGATTCATCCTACTTGAATTAAGCATTTTTATAAAAGGAGCATAAAAAATGTAGAATAAATGTTAGACAAAGGGTTAAGGTATGACTATTTAGTACAAAGTAGAACATGATGTGTAGAAGCCACAGTTAAGTGTGCAAATGATTTGGAGTTTATATATGAGTTCATGAAGTAAAACAAGGTTACAAGTAAGGAAATATCTATTGACATTTCAGTCATGTTTGTTATTAATGACATACACTTATTTAGATTGTAACTATCTACCAAGCATATTGTATAGTTAACAGTGTTAACCAAGCATTTTAGATGCTACCGAGTTCTACAATTGCTACTGAGTCCCTTGCACAACATTCAGTTTGCATCAAGCAGTTACTACAAAGTTGTTGATCACTAGTGTAAACTGAGCATCACTATGTATGCCGAGTTTATCAGTTGTGTGGTGCTTACCAAGTTTAAAATTGATGTGATGTGAATCCAGTGTTAACCGAGCTACTTAATTTTAACAAAGTGAGACAATTTGCATCAAGCTCATAGTGATAGCATTGACCGATCTATGTAATGTAAATCAAGTGATTCAATTTATATGCCAAGTTTCATAGTATTCACTAAGTCACCAGTGTAGACTGAGTTCAAGACTACTTGGAAGTGATCAATATGGACCAAGCTTCTATGTCTACTAAGTACATGATGATGTTGAGCATAACAATGGGAGTTGAGTATCAAAACCTCACCAAGCCAATCTTTAGAACCCGAATTTCTTCATTTGGGCCAACTTTGTGTATTTTGTGTAAACATGTATTGTGGCTAACTTTGTAAATTGTAGATTAGATTGGTATATATGTAACATATTGTATCACATTCAATATGATGGTATGATGTAATGTAATAAGTAAAGAAGAGAGAAGAGTGAATTACAAAGGCTACAGTAGTATAAGGAGCAGCAAAGATTTATCAATCACAACAAGGTGATTTCTATGCTCAAAGGAATCTCATTCAACAAACCAAGTTGCAGATCAGAGATTAGCTACTATTTCATCCTAATAGGTGGATTAGTCAAATCCTTTTATCAAGGTAGACCTAACAGTCTTGTGGAAATCTCTTTATCAAGTGCATACTTCGTTGTATGTTTGTAAATCATTTTGCAAGGTGCACCTAGTAGTCCTCATTGCTCGTAATAGGGCAGATCATCATAAGTGATCATTGTAAGCCTTAATAGGCTAACTTTATTCTGTTGTACTAAAGCTTGTGGGTATCATCCCCACCCCAATTTTACTTTCTATTTGGAAGCTTTCTAGGTACCCATATTTTATGTTAAAAGTGTTATGTATGCTTTAATGTTTTTAGTTTCTCATGAATGCAATTAGATCAGAATCCACATGAAGGATTAATTGCTAAATAAGGATAAAATTTTATTGGTTATTGATTCAACCTCCCCCCCCCCCCCCCCACTCTCTTAGTAACATAGCCTATCATATTGCTTCCAACAATATCAACTTTTTGTGGATTGTGTACTTGCACAATTAATAGAGTAGGTAAATGCAAAAGACTTAATGATCAAAATTGAGATTTTGAGCATCACTTAAACCCATGAAGAGCTAAGGATGAATTAAGAGAAAGTCCAAGGAAATCAAAGAAGCATTAAAGAAAATTCACTTATAAACCCTATTTTTGAGGAGCTAAGGTATTTTACAGATTCTAAAATGTAAAATTGTAAATTTTAGTTCAGTATTTTCATTAGAAATGGATAGACCTTTAGTCAATAGTGTTGAGGATGAGGAAAAACCCAAGATGAAGATAAACCCTATATAACCCTTGGAAGATGATCCAATAATAATGTTTTCTGTTATTCTAGACGAAGTGTTGTATTTAGAAAATATTGGTAGTTATCTTAAGAGAAAGTTTGAGATAGTAGGGGAAGAAAATGTGACTAAAGAACTTGACCTAATTAATAATTAGGACATGATTTTTAAGATTGGCTATGAGAACCTGGAGAAGAGTGAACTGATTAAGTTCTTATTTTCCCATGGTTTTGACAATGAGCATTGGGTAAATATACTATTGAGCAGAATTCATGATGGACAGTTCTGGTTAGGAGAGAATGTGTTATATATATCAAAAAACCTAATTCATGAAGTGAATGGTCCCTACAATGAAGTTTCAATACATGTAAATGAAAATAATGTAAAGGAACTTGTGTTGGAAAATACTAAGTCAGAATATAATAGGAGAGAAATTGTAATAAGCAAGATTAAGTAGTATGGTGTAAGATTCATATGTAGAATCATGCCATCAAAGATATGTTCAAGTTCTAGAGAGGATGACATGGAAAAAGGCTTTATCCATGTAGCCTACAAGATGTGTATTGAGAAAGTGAAAGTGAACAAGTGTGAGATTTTGAGAGTACAGTAGTGGTGAATTTGGAAAGGATAAAGAGGGCAAAGAATAGTCAATTTAGATTCAAATAACTGATAACTTACATGTTTGTCTACCTAATTAATAGATTCCATTATTTTATGTAATTGATTTGCTAAGCAGTGAAAAGAGTACCATGGAGAAGGAAAAAAACCTATATAGAAGATGCCTTATTGATAAGATTGAAAGTAGTATAGACTTGACTATAAAAACATTCCAAGCAAAAATGAAGCAAAGTTACAAAATTCCACCTTTAGTAGTGAGTGAATTAAAAAATTACATGTCTCATGGTAGATACAAAATTCTCCTACATAGAGCCAATAGAACCTAGAATTACATATGTAGAGCCACTTCAATATGAAGTCATTGAAGAGAAAGTTGAAGGGTATGTGGAAGTGATTCTCAAGTCAGCTAGAGATGAAGAATTTAACATATTTGGAACCTATGAAGAAATAATGTAGATGACTAATCTAGAACAACTTGAGTAGTTAGCTAAGTATAAGGTTGAGACTCTATGAAGAAGATAATGGAAGAAGCCCAAATGACTCTTGAAGTGGCAATAGCTATGAGACAAATAGTGGTGGGAATGAAGAAGAATGGACAAGAAGATATTATGTTTGTGACTCCACTTGCAGTGCAGAACCCTTACCTACAAACCCATTGACAGAAGGTATAATAGTTGCATAATCTCAAGCAACAACATCAACAATACCATATGTAGTTGTTTCTCAAGAACAACCATAAAGAGAACCCATAATTCAATTAGTGGAATTTAAGTGAAGAGAAAGAATAAGTGATCATTGTAGAATTAAAGAGGAAATTAACCAGATTAGCTGAGATTAAATAAGAACTAGTAGAAACCCACAAGAAAAAAAGAGTAAAGAAAATGGCAGTTGGACCAAGGAAGAGGAAAAAGGTTTTAATGACCTATGAAGGGAAGAATATGTGAGGTCTGGTAGAGATCGCTAAGAAAACCAATGAAATAGAGATAGAGAAAGAAAATCAGAAAGTGCATCCAGAGAGAGGAAACCTTAGAAGCCTAAGGTAGAAAATTTGAACTGTGAAATAACCACTGAAAGAAATTTTGTTCAATTAAATGTAAGTTTTATGATTTATACAATAATTTGGATAGACTTTAGTTGGAAAATGCAACAATAAGATATATGACTATAAACAAGAATAAGTTTGAATACATAAAAGCATAGATCCCTAACGAAATGTATGAATGATTAGTAAACAGGATGAGAAGAGTACAAGAAGAGGATAAGAAATTAGAGAGAATATGATCAAAAAATTATGTAAAGTTTCAACATCAAAATGTGCTCTACTAGGGTTTATATGGCTTCCATCTGAGCCCTCATTGGTTTGTCACTTGACAAATTGTATTTACTATGGGAATGCATTTTCATTTATAATGGGTGCGGCCTTCTTTGGCTCAGTAGTTCATGTTGGAGCTGGAATTTTTACTATGGGAGAGAATGGTACCGCTGAAAAAATGTCCATGCAAGTTCATTCCCAAGGTGTTCCATGAGGTAATTCCTCTCTTGATATTGTTTTGAATGTCAAATATTTTGATAGTGCATGCAACTGGTTAAAGAAACAAACCCTTATTAGGTTTTTTGTAGGCCACACTCCTCCTAAAAGCATGTTGCAAGATTGGGTTTCCAAGGTTTGGACATGTCAAAGTGTCTACCTTGAAGGCATACAAAGCCTTACAAAAGGCTTTTTCCTCTTTTTCTTTGGCATTTTGAGCCAAGTTGAACATGTATTTGTTCAAGGTTCCAAAACTATTATGTCCTCTCATTTTTTCAATGTTGGTCACATGACTTTGTTGTTTCCGATGATAGCAAGCTTAAGGTACCTGTTTGGGTGGAGTCCCCTAGCTTGCCTATCCCATTTTGATACTTTTTGCTAGTCATTGCTCAAATCGTTGACAAGGTTATATGCCTTGAACCTAACAAGTATTTTAATGCTTGGTCCCAATGTAGTGTTTGTGTTAAGGTCAACCTCTCTCAGGACCTCAAGGATACTGTGGATATCCAGATTGGTGGTACCACCTTCACTCAGAAGGTGATTTACCTTAACCTTCTGAATACTTGTTATCATTGCTAGTTTGTTGAGCACAAGATTAGGGATTTCCCTTTGTTAGACCACAACCACCCACCTATCTCAAAATCCAAGCCAAATACGGCTACCAAAAAAGATGAATGGACAATAGTGGTGAAAAAGGGAAAGGGCTTAGCTATAGCTAAGGAGAGCCCATTTCTTGGGTGATATGTGTCAACCTAGCCCAAGCCTGGTTCAATTAGAGCCTTTAGTTCCTCTACTTTCTCTGCCTCCTATTTCAAAATTTCTTATGCATGAGATAGCAAGAGGTCACACTCTTGAGCCTCGACCCTCATGGATTCAAGTGTCGCAAGTGATGTCGATGATCTCATAGCAAATTTTGCATAGGTATTGCAGCCCAAATGACTGTGATGAGTATTTTGATAATGAGGAGAAGATCTGAAGAGTGATTTCTATTGATGATTCTTTGTTTGAAGCTCCAACATATTTGCATAATATCTTCTCCTCTCTTAGAGATGAGGATGACATGTAAGCTGGTTTACAATGAATTATCTCTCATGGAATGTGTGGAGGCTGATAGATCTCCCTAGAAAATTTTATGTTTATGACACCAAGCACAAGCTTGGTAATATTGATGTTCTTTGTCTTTAAGAAGTTAAAGTTATTAGGTTTTTACTCACCTCATCTTGTACTTTTATATGACCAAATAGCATCGTATTTACTTCCCAACATGAGGCTGGTCAAGATGGAGTTTTTACTCTTCTCTCTCCTTGTTTACTTTCTTATGTTATTTCGCATGGTTCTGACCCACTGCACAAGGTGGTTTGGATTTTGCTATCTTTTTAGAATAATTTTTTTGGTATTGTTAATGTTTATGCTCCTAATGATGTTGTGGAGCGATCACACCTTTGGTGTTGGTTGGAAAATAATTTGCCACTTATGACTTGGGCCTTTTGTGAGGATTTTAACATGGTAGAGTTGGCCACTAACAAGGAGGGACTTTTACCTTTTAGATGGGTAGTTGTTGAATGTGAGGTGTGGTTTTACATGCAGAATAGGCTAAGTCTTTTTTATCCCAATGCTAGCCCCTACCACCCAGATGGGGTTTGGCATACATGGTCCAATTTTTGAGCTAGGTCTAACAAAGTTTTAAAGAGACTTGACAGGGCTATGATTTTTTCATAGTCCTTTTTCTCTTTTTCCCACCAATATGCCCTACCTATCACTCCTTTGCCAGATGTGACACTATCTAATCAATCCTCCATTTTTTTCTCTATCACTTGGCAAATGGCTCAACCAAGTCCTTATTAAACCCAATTTTAGCTCAACACCTCATTACTATTCCATCTTCCCACTATTGCCCAAATTCTTTGAGTGTGGAATCTTGAGCCATTAACCCACAGTAATGTTAGGTGGATTCAGTGGTGGATTCTCCATATTCTGATATTTCTTTGCATTTACAATAGACAGTTGGCCAAGTTCCACAGAAGATCTTATTAGGCCACTACCAAAGATCTATGTATGCCATCATAAGCTCTTTCCATGAATCCATTTGATATGAATCTCCAAATCAAGCTTGCCAATCTTTGGAACTAGAAGAAAGTTGCAAACAACTATGTTGAAAGAGGAGCTTAGATCAAGGCCTATTTCCATTGGTTGGAGGTTGGCTATCAAGCTTCCAAGGAACTTTTTAATGTTGTGTGGGCTTTCCATTCTATAGTTGGCATCAAGCATATCTATGAAGACCATCACATCTTTACAGACCTGTTAAATATTCTTCAAGCTTTTGGGTGTGATTATGAACAATTTTTCATAGCTCAAGGGCCTTTTGCTACGCATCACCAAGCTCTTCAAGAATGCCTTGCACTTACTCCCAATCGGCTTACTCTTGACCAATATAAGTTTTTTGGGCAAAAATTAATGCTTTCAGACTTGAAGGAAGATATTATTTCCATGGCTACTAAAAAGTCCCTTAGTTGTGATGGCTTTCCTTGTGAATTCTACAAAGTTTTGTGGGATAATATTATTCGTAATTTTCTTTAGGTCTACCATGAAGCATTCAATTCTAATTCCCTAGGTAACATTATCAATAAGGGAAATATTAAATTCATAGCTAAAGTTGGTGATTCTAAGGAAATTTTCAATTAGAGACCCATCACCTTGTTGAATGTCTCCTACAAGATCATTGCCAAAGCCCTCTCTCTCAAAATTTAACATTTTCTTCTTCGGATTGTGTTGCCTGAACAAACTGGTTTCATCAAATCTCACTATATTTTGGACAACACCATTTTTATTTGGGAAGGCATGGAATGGGCTAGGAAATCTAAGAAATAGGCCTTATTTCTCAAAATCAAATTTGCTAAAGCCTATGACTAGATTAAGTGGCCCTTTATTCTGGCTATGTTGCAAGTTTTGGGGTTTGCAGCAATTTTTCTGTAGTCTATGCATATGCTTTTTAGGGATGCCTCTACTTGCATCACCATTAATGGGAGGAAATCTAAAGCTTTTGGGCTTTACAGATCTATACATCAAGGTTTCCTTCTTGTGCCTTTGCTCTATGTGCTAGCGATTGAAGGCTTTGGCTATCTTCTTGCCAATGCCATTTCTTGGTGTATGTTTTGTGGTATTTCTCTTCTAGAATTCTCTATGGAGCTTTTGAATGGCCACTTTGTTGATGAAACCTTCCTTACTTTGCTTGAGGAGGAAGATAATATAGCCAATGCCTTACAGTGCCTATATACTTTTTGCTTTACTTCTGGGTTTGTTATTCAATGGCACAAAACCCTTTGTTACCTACAATCCTTCTTGCCAAGCCCTGAATGGCTTCAAAAATATGGGTAGAAATGGGTCTAGCATGGAGAAATATTTAAATTCTTGGGCATTTCTTTCTCTTTTCAAGCCTCCCCTATGGAGTTGTGGAATGTTGTCCTCACTAGGATTGAGAAGAAGTTGGAATATTAGGTCAATAAACCACTTTCCCTTGCAGGAAAGTTTTAAATTTTCTCTAAAGTTCTTTCTATCACCCATATGTACTATTCTTCCTATTGGGCTCTTTCTAGAGCTTCATATCTCAAGCTACAACATCTCCTCTAGTACTTCCTTTGGGTCATTCATGTTATGCATCATGGCTTTCACAGAGTTTCCTTGGATTATTGCTACTTACCCAAAGCCTTAGGGGGGACTGGGTTGCCTTCCACTAAAAAATAGGAGATTTCCCTCTATGCCAAGTGGGTCATTCAGGCTCTCACTAGAGATGAGGCTTACAAAATTATTTTAAGGCACTGTATTTCTTTAGGCTTCCTGGTTAACCAGCCTACCTAGAAGGGGATTGGCTTTCAAATCCTTCTTATGACTCTTGAACCTATTCAAATTTAGGGTACTTTTATTGTTAAGAGTATTTGGAAATCCTAGGAAGCCCTCAAACCATGGCTTCACTAGGCTGGTAATGAGTTCAAAGATGGGCTCTAAATGAGCTAGCAAAACCTTTGGTGGTCTCCTTTATTTGCAACTGAAGGTGTTCCTTTAGCTAATATTTAGGGAGCCAATTCTTTGTGTTTATTCCATAAGGGTATTAAAACTCCCAAGGACTTAATTTCCAGAGTTACTATGAGCCTTCACTCTTGGGAGGATCTGCAGATTTAGTTCAAGCTCATCCATGCAGATTGGGAGATAATTGGTCTTCTTGTTTCTGCGGCGCCTCCCAATCTATTATAAAAGCTTGGCATTTACTCATCTCACCCTTGGTGGAAGGATTGGAAGTGATTTCTTGCCACTCCTATGGCTAACTACAAGCCTAAAGTGAGGTATTGGTTGTCGGTGCCTCATCTTCCAATGGTTGATACCCTAAATCAGCATTGACATTTGTATTCTTCTTGTAAGACTTGGAGTCTTAGATTTACTCTTCTCTAGAATGCCATTACGGAGCCAAATATTGCTCACTTTTCCTTGTGTCTCCTTTTCTAGGGCTTTCCTTTAGGTCCTTGGCTTTGGCATTTAGGAGTTTCAGATCCTAGATGCCCCTTTTGTGGCCAACCCAAAAGCTTATTGCATATTTTTTGGTTCTGTAGGTGAGCCCAAAGATATTGGCTCTAGATTCATAACTTTTTCAAGCCTTTCCATCAAGAAGAGTTCACATGGCATATGGTGGTGCTGGGAGATCCTCCCAAACTTCCTTTTAGATATTGCCAAATTTGGCATGCTTTCAAAATAGAATTTTTGTTTACTATTTGGAAGAACCAAAATGTAGTTTTATTCTCTCATAGCTTTCTTGATATTCATGTTGTTATGTACTCTAAAGCACATATTTGTAATAATGTCATGATGCAAATTCAAGTAAAGACTGACAAAGTCATGCTAGAGGTGGCTCACCTATAGGAGCTACTTGCTCATTTTAGAAATGCACCATGTACAATTGCCTGTGTGCCTCTAGATGCAATTTTGGGTGACCGAACTCCTCTTGGTGGTCACTAGTGAGGCCAAAGAAGATCTACATGTCACTCGCACACTCCCCTGTTGTAGCCACATTGCCACTCTCCTAGGAGTATTTTTGATGGTTATTGCCACTCAGCCTCATCTCCATAGAGGTTGGACCTGGGCTAGTCCTCGGTGGCTCCCCCTGTTGCCCTTGTTGTGGGTTGGTCATATGTGGAACATGATCCTAACTAGACTTTCCCTTGGTTGGACCTAGCTATCTCCCCATCCAGGCCTAAGTGTAGAATCTCACAATTTAGATTGTTGATCTAGAAAGGAGAATCAACCAAACCAATGATGAAATTAGGGTTTTGGAGTTGCAAAAGGAGATGATACTATAGATATTTTCATTGTTAAAGGAGCACCTTACCTTGAAAATTGATCTTGTATAGAGATAGTTGGAAGAATGCCTATCAGTTAAAGCATCTTATGAGAAGCTTTTATATACAAATTTGGAAGCAATAGAGATCGCTTCATATGGATTGTGTGTAGTTTTCATCACTTCAGATGTAGTGAAAGATAAGTGAGATATGGAGTTTTCTCTTTTGAAGATAAATTTTGTTGATTGCATTACGAGAATATTTACTTAGTATGAAAAGGAAGGTAAATACAAATTTTGACTTGTAAATAAGTTTTGATACCTTTTTCATTGATGTCAAAGGGGAAGAGATAAGGATAATTGTGTGTGTGTGTGTGTGTGTGTGTGTGTGTGTGTGTGTGTGTGTGTGTGTGTGTGTGTGTGTGTGTGTGTGTGTGTGTGTGTGTGTGTGTGTGTGTGTGTGTGTGAAGATAAGAAAAATTAAGTATGAGGGAGTTATAATGTAATTAGGAGATATAACTTGAAAAGATGTTATATGCAAAGATCCATAATTTTGAAATTTTGTAAAGGCAAATTTTGAAGTTTTGATTTTGAGACTTAGCCAATTTTCCCATATGTTGTCATCAATGAAAAAGGGGGATATTATTGACAATTTGGATAGGTTAGACATTTTGATGTTTTCATTTATGGAAACATATCTATCATATGAAGTGGAGATAACATGAAGATGAAAATATGACAATTATACTTAGAAAATTGTCTGTGTTGTGTAGTTTATTAGATGAAGCAAATCGAGTTTTAATTGGAGAGCTTCAAAGGCATATCATAGAAATTTGTAGAGTTATGTACATATACTTGAGATTATAGTGATGATGTATGTGAGTGCGCAGGAGAGTATAGACTGTATAGACAAAGTTATGATGATTTAACTAGTGACAAAAGTGTGCAGGCAAAATATAGCATGATGAGGAAATCAATATTTTGGGTTAAGAAATTATTATTTTTACCAAAATAATTGCTTAACTAATTGGGGATGACATCCTAGATGTTAACCCTAATCGGGAGAAAGTAAATTTTGGATTTTGGTAAAATGTATAAAGGCATGAAGGTCAACTAAGCATATATTTGTAATTAGAGAGGTATAAAGAAAGATTGTTAAATGGGAAGTTATGTGCGTGTAATGTGATATTGATGTAATATTTTCTGATGCACATTCTGATGTATGATTAGAAGTTACAAATTGTGAAAAAATTTGAGAAGAAGAAAATAAAATATCAAATATTGAAGATATCAACAACAGTACAAAGGTTTTTGTATCTATTTCTTTGTATTGAAGAACTTTATTGTGTATTACATGTTTGGGTAGTGGGCTCATCTTGCTTACATTTTTAATTCGATATCACAACTCCTAACAGGTTGAGACTTCCAATAAGCCCTAAGTCCTCTAAAAAAGGTCGAAACATGATACAGATGTAATATAGTCCTAATAGGATCAATATCTTTCACAAGATACTTTTGATTAGTGGATCATTTTGTGGGTACCATCGCAATTGGGATTTTCCCTTGGCCATGGTTTCCCTTATTAACAAAATATGGTGTTATGAGTTTCTTTATTACATGGTTGTGTTTACTATTCATCATAGTTAGTTTTCTTTCTTATGCAAGTTATAAAATTGTTAAAGATATCCAATTTTGGGCTAAAGTTTGTGAAATACTAATTCACACCCCCAAGATCCTAAAGTTAGAAAGTTCACAACTAGTTGAGAAGAAGTTTAACAAATAATATTTTTCAAACCATGTGCAAAAAAAATCACCTTCATAAAATTATTAATATGAAATCCCTTATACATATATAGAAAAAAAGTGGACTTCACTAGAATTAATATGAGGAACTCCCCAAAAATGTACGGCCTAGATACCCCCATGAAAAGCCATCTGTGTTAACATTGAGAACACAATATTAAAGAGAATCCCACCAACCCTCATATCTAACACACTACAAAGGTTGTCTCAACTTACCATAGAACCTTTCAACAACACCCACTAGGACCCCTCCCAAAAGATGAAAATTGAGGTGACTACATCTACCAACATTTCTAGGATCCATACCTCCATTCACCTCACACTTGGCTAGAACTATCCTATGAAGAGAACAAGTAATCTTACACCATATATGCATAACCTCAATCCAAAAATCTTTAAAATACCATCACGTTCCTCTCTAACCAAACATGCCAAAGATAAAGGAAGAACCAACAACCCAAGCAACCTGAAGAAGAGGAATTGTAAAAGGGCCACACTTCATGCAATCCCAAAATTCAAACAAAGAGGAAACATTAGAATAAGAATAATGGATGTGACCCCAAGCATTCCACCAACGGTGTCATATCTTATTAACAAATGAGAATAAGAAAAAAATACAAGAAATATACTCACCCTTTTATTATCTAAAACACAAAATGAAGGACCTTGAAATCCCCACTTACAAAGATTACCCAAGTAAGATAGTGATTGTGATATTGTTATCAAGATTCAACTATGTAGTTTCTTGAGTCAAACTCATTGACCCATATTTCATGATTAGTGGTTCAAAAAACCCATCTCTCATGAGAATGAATGGAACACTCAACAAGTGTTGGATCTAGGTGATTCTCATAGAGGTGAAGCACTGATACTTCCTGGGAGGTCACCCATCCAAGCACTACTCCATCTTGAGTGCAATTAACAATTGAATTTTCTCCATGGTTAAACTCACTCTCCTTGCAAACCCATTTGACTTTTTGTGGAAAATATCTCCTACTTATCAAGATAGTGATTTCAAACCACCAACCACATGAAGAAATTAAATTTGGGCTAGGAAAAGTTATTCCAAACATGCTTCCACCAAGACACCACAAAATCCCTAAATAAATTTCTAGCAAGCTCATGGTACCTTATTCAAACAAAACATTTACTAGATGAGGCACCATACAAAGCCAAACCATCAAGTCACATCAATGAGCTACACTCCCTAAAGCTCATGTCATTCTTCCTTTAATCCCCCTTGTGGCCAATCAAAGGAACTTGTCCATCTATAACTGACAGCAAGGCTCAAGTTATGAAAAACCTTATAATGAACCACCTTATTATAATTGGTAGCAAAAAAAAAAAGCATCATATAGAGCCTACAAGTGTGGGTACCTAAAAAAAAATAGGATTTCCATCCCAAGAATTAGCCCAAAACAAAGCCTTTGAGCCTCCATTACACATCATGGGACACAAAACTTACATCTTAATAGAAATAGATTGTTGTCCATTTCAAAGAGAAATTTTTTGTAAATGTAAACCACAAAATTACATAGAAAAGGAGTCAAATATAAGCCCTTTGACAAAAAAGTTGTTAAATTAAATTTGATAGTGCCTCAAAGGACAATTTGAATATCTCAAGGATAGGTTGTTTTATTTTAAATCACAAGGTCTAGACAATTGCAACCTATACTTCAAATATATCATTAGGCACTAAAAGCATCACAGAAACCATGACATTCTTCTAGGGCATTATGTTAAGAAGTAAACTAAAAGTGGATGGATTAATAATTGAAGATGACTCACTTGACACCATTTCAACATTGGAAATGTCAAAGACCCCTAGCTAGGTAATGAAATATATAATTCAGAATGTTTGGGATCTTATCCCAACCTTTTCACAATACTAAATCTTGCATTGCTATAGGGAGGAAAATAAATTAGTAAATATGAACTAAAAAATAAAGGTCGCTTCCTCTCAGGTCAAAAAGAATGATTTCACATGGAAGACCTATTTGGAGATCCTAAAATGACATTACTTATATAAAAAAAGGAAACTTTCTTAGTATTATTACTTCTAATGGAAAGTGAGTTTGTTTTTTGTGCAAGTTTTGTGTGGTTGACACCTTCTTTATCACTATCATGTTTGTAACATTCTACTATGAAAAATGATCATTTATTGCTAGAGAATTATTCACATGCTCATCTTGAGGATGGTGAAAGTCAATATATTCTTATATTAATATATGCTTTTCTTATTAGGTCAAGCATCCCCATCATTTTATTTTTTTGTGTTGGTTTCCTAAATGGCTTTAGATGCAAACAACTTCATTTGGCAACACTTGTCACATTGACTTTATAATGGCCTATGTTGACACCTTAGTCCATCATACTTGGTGAATCATATTGACATTAAGACCCATTTGTTAAGTGTTACATTCATTTGTCTCTTCACCTTGTAATTTTTGTCTCTTATTTTGGTGCTTTGTGGAGAAATAGTCTAGTAGGCATTTCATTTGCCAAAATTGTTGTATAGGCCCATAAAAAAGAGAATATCCATCCCAATAAATAAGTGTGAGATGTCAATCTCATGACAAATCATCTATATCTACATAAGAAAAACTCAACTTTGTTAATATGTCTTTGGGTCTACAAAAGTTTGAGAAATTGAATTGGTAGTATCTTATCTAGTGTGAGTGGTAGCCATAATGTATAGTTGTCCCTAAGGGTGGTAATTTGTTTTCTATATGGTATGCTACATGTTTTTGGTGATGTTTTACATATGATCGACCTGTTCTGGGTTATCTATGGCTCTTCGTTTTTGGGTTAGAGTGTTTCATTTTACCTTGGGGACTCTTTTGGTAATATTTTCTTATGTTTTTATTGTTCTATAGATATCTTGTGCAAGCTATATATTAACGTAATATTTTTAATTATTATTATTAATATAAGTATTCAAGCTACATATCTTTTATAAAACAAAAGATTTAAGTATTATTTTCTCACATAAAATTATAATAAGTTGAAATTATTGATATTGTACATTTATGTTTGATGCTAATAATGGCTCTAATAATTATTCTAAAAAAGAACCTAAATTTCAAAGCAATAGGAAATAACCAATTTTATCTCATTTTTCATTAGAGATGAGCATAGAAAAGGAAGGATTATTTTTAAATATGTGAGAAAAGGAAGAAGGATCAAAACCTATCAAAGCTAAAAATAAAAGTTTAATAATTTTAATAATCAATTCAATGTATAATACTAATTTGCAATATAATGTGAACTTCAACATCATTTTATTAGATAATTAATCTAGTTAGGAGAGGTAGAGTTGATATAAATTGTAATGTAATTGATAGCATGAATGATGTCCACTAAGTATTCACACAAGATAAAATGTGTAAAATGTTAATAAATGCTAGAAGTTCTAGATAATTTAAATTTATTTGTAATGTGAAAGTTTCAAAATAATGAATAGCCAACCAATTTAAATTGTGTACCATTTTAGATGAAAATTTTGTAGGGAGTTATAGAGAGCTTTCTTATAAGATATAAATTTATAAGAATACTTTAATTTAATGCATTTCAGCGTGGTGTACAATTTTCTTTTTTGTTCAGATTACTTCCCAAGAAAATTAAATTCCAACCTAATATGTCTAGATTAAAATTTATAAAATTGAAATGATTTTATCTATAAGGATGAATTTTGAAGAACACTTTTAGATTGAAAATTCTTGCCCGTGATTACAAAAAAAAACTTCTTTCTTTATATTTTGAATGAATAGCATCAATTTGAATCAAGAAAAATCAAGTAAAAATTTGTAATCACTTTGTTTATATTATTAAGGAAAAATAATAGTGTCAAGAACAATACAAGGTCCTCTAGAATCTTCCACAAAGAAATAACATTTTATATTTTTAAGAAGAATAATCAAGAAGGTAGAATCCTCTATAAAGTTGTTTCCAGATTTTAGATTTCCTCAACTATCAATATGAAGTTGTTGATTGCAAAATATATTAGTTTATATTTTATGTTGCTAGATTGAATAAAATACGAGTTAGTGTTAGTTATGAAGTTTGAATATAAACTAATTAGAATTAAAAATAAAACATCACGCAAATAGAGACATAACCAAAAAAATGTAATAGTTCGCCATGAATGGTTACATCCACTTTTGAAGTAGAGAAATGCTCTTATCAATAGATTAGTTTTTCTTAGTTATGTACAATAGCAGATTATATGCTATTAATAGGCAATAATTCCTATCTAGAACATGAATAGCTAAGATCCAATTGGAGGAAATAAACAACTAACTGTTGGAATTCTTATGTCCAATAATCTCCTACTTGAATTTTAATGACTACTCCAACTTATTAGAGACTTTCTTGTGCATTGCTCCTAATGTCATATTTTAATTATGCTGAGATAAGGTTGATGAGATTTGGACTTCTCTTAAATGGAATAATCTTTGTCAAAGAATCACCTGGATTTTATTTTAAAAAGCATATTTTAGATGAAATGAAACCTCATCTCAATATGTTTAGTACAATTATGAAAACAAATATTCTTCCTCAAGTGAATATTATTGTGAATATAAAAGAGAAGAATAGAACCATGTTGTTTATTGGCTAATTGTTTAAACAATGATGACAATCTTATCATCTCATTTGGTCCTTTAGTGAGAGCAATCTATTCAAATCTATCATAGAAATTGCAACCATATAAATATCACAACTTGAAAAATGAGGTGATCACTACTCCGACAAACTCAATCTCATAAATTAGATTCTAATTTATGCATATGATTACTTGCAGATCTCATAATGATTTTTCATTGAAAAACCACATCCTCACTTCAAATGATCTATAACTGATGAATATTGACTATATAGATTTAGGATTCAATTTCATAAGCTTTTCTTTAGAAACACGAGTGAATGCCTCGCAACCAAACACTTGCAGATCTTCATAAGCTCAATTGATTAAATAGGTAGTTGTATTACATTCTTCTATCCAAAATTCGTTTGCAATCCAACATTAGAAAGCGCACACCCAAAGTCGTTCTATTTAGTCTCTTGGCTGCAACATTTTCTTGAGGTTTCAATAGGTCAGTTTTGATTATTTCAACACAATTGACGCCATACAAGTTATTGAATTTTTACGAACAAAATCCTTTCTCTTTTTCTATTTTTGAGCATTTTATTTTTAGCTCCATCTAATTCTTAATTATGACTTTAAGGGTCTATTTGGTTTGTGGAATTTTAAAAATCGAGATTTCTAAAAACTTTGGTTTGGCCAAATTAAGGTTTTGTAAATCTTCATTCCAATTTTTGGAATTTTACTTAAACTATTTGTTTCACTCAGAAGATGCATGTGAAGACACATTTTTATGTGTAAGCTTGGAGTTGAAGGCAAATTTCAAAAAATAGTCCAATCTATTGTTTTTACACTACTTAGAAAACATAATCAGGTTCTGATTTTCAATTGCTATTTGCTAGTAGGAAGTTGGAAAACCTGGTTTTGAGGCAAAATTGGAAGTCCGGTATGCTAATTCCATTTTGCCAATTTTGAAAGAAATGCAAAAAATTTCTAATTTGGATTTTGAAAAAGTCAATTTCTATCATCTTCTAGGAACCAAACGAAGCCTAAGGGCCTGTTTGGTTGTTGAAATAGAAAAAGGAAATTAGGAATATGTTTTCTATTCTCCGTTTGGTGTGCTAAATGGAATAGGAATTCATATTCTCATTTTACCCCTAAAATGAGGTTTTGTCCATTCCAAAAATAATTGTTATTAGAATAGGCCAAATTCCTATTCTCAATTCCTATGCCTGTAACCAAATGGGCCCTAAAGAATTTAAATTTACCAATTACCTCTAATTTTCTATTAAGAACGTAAATCCATATTTCTCTAGTATAATCATGAAGAAAGGTAATAAAATAGTTTACTCTTCAAATGATAGTTACTTCCATAGGGTCTAAGACATTTGAGTGAATAAGCTCCAAAGATGTGTTCTTTTTGCTATGAGTAGTCTTCATGAAATTGACCTACCTTTCTTTTCTATTGAGGCAATGCTCACAAAGCTCCAAATTAACACATTTTAGGCACAGATGTTGACCCTTGTTAAGCATAACCTCAAGTCACCTTTTTCTCACATCGTCAAGCTTCTTATGCGAAAGAGTTAACCCATTGTCCACAATTTCCAATTAAATTCTTACTTCAGTGTTGCTCCCTAACACATATAGATTGCCTAATTTACTTCCTTTTGCAATCACCATGACCTCCTTGGTCACCTTCCAAGCATTGTTAGGGCCAATTGATGTTGTACCCTTGAGAATAAAGTTGTCCTATAGATAAAAGGTTCCTTTTCAACTTGGGAAAATACCCAACATCTTTCAACAACTATTTGTTTCTATTTTGAAGTTGCAATATGACATCAACCCTTGCCAACTATTTCATAATCTTTATTATCTCCTAGATAAACTCTCCCAAGCTAACATTTTTCATGATTTTGAAAGTTTGACAAGATGAATTTTCATGAAGAGAGACTCCAGAATCAAGCACCCATGAATCCAATGTAGTCTCACTTGTTGCCTAAATGAGGAAGCCTTTTTTCATATGTGGGGTTGGATTCAATGTCCTTTAAATTATCTTCTACCTCTTTGTGAGACCAACAATTTTTCTTTGTGTGGTCAACTTTCCCACAAAATCAACAATCATTGTTTCTACCCCTTAACTTCAATTATTTTGTAGAAATGGATATTCTATTATTGTTTTTTCCTATTTCTTAAGGTCTTCCTTTATTGTCCAGAAAAGAATCACTTGATGAAGGCCCTTGATTCTTCTATCCCATATTTTTGTTGAAAAGAGTACTAAATACATTATTAAAAAAATAACCTATTTTGTAAACTAAAGCATTGATTTTCATTACGACACCATCCCAAATATTTAGTAAAGAACATAATATCATGATTGATATAATTTGATCATCTATATTAATACTTACCAAAACTAGTTGGATGATGAGAGTGTTGGATTTGTTAAGGTGATTCATCACTTCTTCCTTTCCTTTTAAATTGTATAGCTTCTTTGTGATAAAAGCCTTATTAGAAGTTGGAGCCATCACATACACTCAAGAATGTTGATCCCATAAATCTTTTGATATCTTCTTACTTGAGACATTACAAAGAATGTTGTTGCATAACAAAAGAAAATTTGTTACTCTTTCCCTTTTGTAGTTTCTCCCAATCTTCATCTATCATTGAATTTAACATATTTTTTTTTGGTGCAAGTGAGTGATCTTGATTGATCAACATTGACTTTGTGTGCTTCTTCTATAGACCAAAGTTTTTCACAAATAATCTCTTTATTCTCAACATATTTGCATCCTCTATTTTTAAAGAAATTCTTCATTGATTTCCAATTGACACTTCACTATAATTCTCTCATACCAATTATTAATATGATGTGTGATTAAAAAAAAATGAAAAACAAAAAATGAAAACAAAATAGTCACACAATTAGAGATATAAAACACAAAAAATTTACAGGGGTTCATCATGAATGACTACATCCACTTTTGAAGTGCAAGAAAAAGCTCATGTTACTCTTAGTTACATACAATGGCATATTACATCATATTAATAAGAAATTATGCTTTATCCATAATACACAAAGCCAAGATTCAATTAGAGGGAAATAACCAAGTGACCATTGGATTTCATATATCTAACAATTAGATTGACAATTTACTTGCTTTGGCCAGAAAACTTTATTTTTATGTTCTATTTTCACCCTACTTCTTGTTGTTGTTGCATTTTGGCACACAAATAAGAAATAAGAAAAAAGGAAAAGTTAGAACAAAAGAGTTTTAAGTGTTTTATATGGGTTATTATGAAGAATCAATTGGACTATAGGTTATACAATGTGACAAAAAAGTGACTCTTCATTAGTAGAGATATAAAGTTTGATGAATACTCAAAGCTTAAACCACTTCTCACTCTAAAAAATAAAGAATTTTTATTTTAAATATATGTTATAAAGAAATATAAATTCTATTAATGAGACTTTAAAATAAATTACTAATATTTATGATAGTACTATTGAGAATTAAATATCTAATAATTGTGACAAACCCTCTTCTCTAAGAATTAATGATGAAGAAGAAAATTAGCAATAAAATATTAGGCAAGAGTGTTGAAGTGATATAGGCTTAAATATCAAAGAATTATCTAGTACTCTCATAGACAAATTCTTACAAATAAATATTCCAATCTCATACAAGCAAGCTAGAGAGCGAAAAAAATAAGAACAGGTAAGGAAAGGACATTTGATGCATTAAGTGTATTATTGATTGTAAATAGATTTATAAAAATTTGAATTCAAATAAAATGATACTATAAAAGTTTAAATAAGATGAAACTATAGGAAATAGGTTGCTAAGGAATCAATAGAGAAGGAGTTGACTATAAAAAGAAGGTTGCAAAGCAGCAAAATTCCTGCCACAATTGTTGATAAAATGATAATATATCTTATTTAGATTATTAGTTTATCAATTTATATATTATTATGTGTAGAATTTTATTTTAATATGAACTAAGATGGATAATATATTTATAAATAATAATTGTATTTAAAATATAATAATTAATATTATATTATTTGATTTAAATATTAGAAAAAGATAAAAATATATATTTCAATTTTATAAACATTATAGGTGAGGGTAGATCACAAATTTGATAAATCACAACAATCTTGATTTAGTACTCCTAGTTTAAATTATTTGTTAATTTAATTTAATACATTGTCTAGTAAGTGCTTTATGGTTCCTTCAGCCCCTTTCTCTATTGCTCCTAATCCTAAAATGCTAAGTGCTGAGATTATTAAGGACAAGAATAGGTAAAGAACACTACGATTTTCTTTTCTATTGTTGAACTTGATAAGTGCCCTCCTTAGAAATTTCTTGACGACTAGTTTTTCATAATTTTTGGAATCTCAAATGGGATTTCACATTTTCTTTTGCTGGCAAATCCATAAGGGATTATTTGTGATTTTCTTTGTTAATCCTAATAAATCTCAAGTTGAAGTCTTAAGAAAGTAGTATTAGAAATTTCTTTCCGTGCTTTGACTTGGTCACCTAAGGCTATGCATGAAGAGGTTCTTGCCCTTTTGGCCCCTAGATGGGTACTGGTTAAAAATGTGGCCCCTTTTTTATGGAGATTCTTACCTCACTTGCTTGAACCATTGGGCAAAACCATTTGAATGGATGAGACTATTAGGTTGGTGCCACATATGGATGCTAGAGTCTTAATCTCACTACAACCAGGGAAGGAAAGCCTTGCTGATATCTCTGTTAACATCATGGAAGAAAATTTTGTGTTCCCTATTGAAATTTTGGGAGGTTTAAATGCTTGTTTCTTATGTCAAAAAGAGGTCCACCTTAGAAAGGATTGCCCCATTATTAAAAAGAACTAGGATTCTACTAAATACCCTAAACTCGCTAATCCAACTAACCCTAATCTGGCTCCTTCCATTAACAAAAAAGCACAAGAGGGAGTCACCTTCAAATATCTTCGTACCCTTAAATTGACCTCTCCTACTGCCCCTACTTTTCATATCTCTTTTCCTTTATTAGACATGGCTATCGATGTGATGAACACTAACGATGGCTTCTAGACCATAAAGAAGAAAAGAAGGCAAAAGGGTAATACCATTCACCATCCTATAACTTTGAATTCTTCTTTCTCAAAAAATCCCTTTCCCCAAAATCCTTTTTTTATCCCTCTTGTAGTTGACCTTATTAGGCATAACCCCCTTGCTCCCCTACTATGTGTTCTAATAATTCTAGTTTAAATATCTTTTTAGGAGCACCTTAGAAGTTCCCACAATTTTTCTTTAAAGAATTAAGTTATGATTGTACTTTTGAAATCATCCTTGCTATTAACAACTCCCTTGGTATGCTCTCTATGGAAGTGGACTCCCGTTCCCAAAACGAAGATGATCCCAAAAACGATACCCTTCAAAATGTAGGGGAAGGCCTCTAGGATCTAAGAATAAAGCCTCTGGTAAGAAAATTGGGGATAATTCTATTAAATCTTTACCCTCAGCTGATGAAGCTAGTGTTGCATGCCCTACTCCCTCTAATGTTTCCTCATGAATTGTATATCTTAAAATTTGAGGGGTCTTGAATCCTTGGATAGGAAATTTGTTATTAAACATTTTCTTAATTATTTTAGCTCTATGGATTTTCTCATGTTGCAAGAAGTTAAAGCCATTAGTTTCATGCTTGAAGCCAACCTTAATTTTATCTAGAATGATGTGATCAAATTTTGCACTAAGCATAATAGAGGCAAAGGTGGAATTGCTCTTCTCATCAGCCCCAAATGGGGGAAATATATAACTACCAATGGCACTCACCTTGCAAGAGAGTTGTTTGGATTACTATTTATCATAATAATAACATTTTTAGCATTTTCTTTCTTTATGCCCCCAATGATTCTAAAGAGAGGGATAATCATTGGAAATGGATGACTACCCTCTTTGATATCCCCTGGCTAATTGGAGGATATTTTGATATGGTTGAGTCCCACCAACATAAATCTGGAGGTGATCCCTTTGTTTGGAAAGATAATTAAAAGGTTCACTCGAATAATTTAATTAATACTGATACTCTGTTTGACCCTTTAGTAAGCAATAAGTCCTCTAACCCAAAATATGGCACACATTGTGCAACTTCGTATAAGGCCCCTCTTGGATCTATTCTAGACTTGACTATTTTTATGGCAACAAGAATGTCTTCTCCTTCCTCCCTCACAATCAAAATAACATTGTCCTTTTTTACGACCACTACCATCTCCAATCACCATCCCATTTCTACTCTTCTTAGCTTCAATTTCACCCCTATTCACCCTAGAACAACTAATCACAAATTCATATTAAATACTAGTCTTCTTCTTGATGAAGACATCCTTGTTTCCTTACAAATCATTTGCAATATAAATAAATTTAATTTCCCTAACTACTCCAAGATTGATAGATGTAAGGTTAATCTCCCATCTTGGCAATGTCTCTTCAAGACCATTGGTCAAAAAAATACTAAGGATTTTAGGTTCATTGAAAATGTCTTTCCTCTGATCTCCAAGAGGCTAAGAATAATGTTCAAAATGATTCCTCCAATATTAACCTTGTCTCCTAGGTGATCTATGCAAAGGATTCCTTGAGGAAACATCAACAATTTAGAATCTATGGTGCTAAGATCATATCTCACACTCATTGGATCCAGAATGGGGACTGGGGTTTCAAGTTCTTCTTTAACCTTTTCAAGTAAAAGAACTCCAAGGACTCTATTGAAAAACTCCTAAGTGACAACCATGATATCTCAGATCATGTTGCCATTAACCAAGCCTTTGTAGATTACTACAAGAGTCTCTTCACCTTTGAGGACTCTAATGAGGCTGTTGATGTTAGAAACAAGTGTAAACCTCTTATCCCCAATAAATTGGATAATGATGATATTACTATCCTATCTAAGGACATCTCTTTGGATGAGGTGGGAAAAGCTATCAATTCTCTCAATAATGATAAGGCCCCTGACCCTGATGGGCTCCCTGTTGAATTTTATAAGGCCAACATAAGTTGTCCAATCTGTAAGGATTTACAAGAAATCTATTTGGAAGTTGTGGCTAAGGGTTCCCTTGATCTTGAGATTAATAGTAGCATCATTAAACTTCTTCTTGAGGATGGAGACAAAGCCCTTACAAAAAATTGGAGATCTATCACCCTCCTCAATATTTCCTATAAGATTTTGGCCAAGATCCTAGCCCTAAAACTTGTTCAGATCCTTCCTAAGTTTGTGTGTGCTACCCAAACTAGTTTTATCAAAGGTAGATATATTTTGGAAAACTTAATTACTAGCTGGGAAGCCATGGATTGGGCGAAGTGCTCTCACCATAACTCTGTGATGTTGCTCCTAGATTTTAAAAAAGTTTATGATAGGGTTGAGAGGAATTTTATCCTCATGATGCTTGAAGCCTTTGGTTTCCTGACCTTCTTCTATAGCTTGGCTCAGGTTTTATTTAATGATGCCTTTACCTAGGTGGAGGTCAATGGTTCCCTCTCCAATCCCTTTCCCCTTGGTTGATCTATCAGACAAGGATGTCCCTTCGCCCCTGCTCTATTTGTCATAGCTTCAGAAGCCCTTTACTATATGCTCAGAGACAATACGCTTTCCCCTGATGTTATAGGCCTTTATCTTCCTAATAATGATGAGCTTATTACCTGTTAGTTTTTTTATGATACTGGGTATGTGCAAGATCATGGTCAACCAAACTATGCTCTTAAGTGGCAATAAAAAATCAACAAATCAGGGTTATGTCAACTTGACCTGCAATTTTCAACTTGTTCTAAATTTTATATAAAAAATATGAGAGAAAAGAATCTCTAGGAAATTAAATTCATTTTCTAAACTGCTAGGTCTTATCTGAAAACAAATAAAAACTAATCGGTAAAAAAATTGAATTTTAATGCAATACTACAAAAAATTTAGGACAAAAATAAGTAGAAATATGTCTGACCACCTTAATCAAAATCAACTGATAATATTTTTCAATAATATTATAGATATAAGAAGTAGACTCATGTTTGGATGTGACACATATCTTTGGGTGTTTTTATTCTAAATAAATAATTATTTATGAATTTTCTACTATATTCTTTTTGGAATAAAAAAACTCTCATGTCTGACCACCTTAACTAATTCAAAACCCTGTAAAATTTATTTTCTATTTTTTTTTCCTTATAGTAGAAGAAGCATAGAATGTGATGCATCTTTTGGATTTCAAAAATATTGTACCATTTGAAATGTCAATCAACACTCTATACGTAACTCCATTAGAAAATAAGTAATAATTACTTACTGAACTTGTAATTTGAAAAACCTTATATTTATGGAAAGCTAAGATCATTCTTAAGAAACCTTTTTCATTTCATCAAATTTGGGTGAAAGAAAAGTCATCAGCTACATGTTTGAAGTGAAAAATACACAAGAACATGCCAAAAATATATTTTTGGGACATTTTTAAAGTTGACCACACAAGGTTGTCATCCAAAGATATAATAGGCCTTATAAAGGTATTAATTTTTTTTTTTGGTATTAGGATGGGTGGGAAAAAAGTTGGAATAGTTTTGAAATGCTTTGATGCATTTTAGAACTACATATTTTTTAGATCACCACTTTTTGGTACACCATGATCCTGCACATACCCTACTACCTTATTCTTTTAGCTTAGTAACAATAATTTTGAAGCCTTGCAAACCAAGCTTAATATGTTTTGTTCAATCTTTGGTGCTCGTATTTCCCAATCCAAATCCATTTTCCTAGGGTGGGAAGAGCAACCTCCTATTTGGTTCAATCAATATAGCTACCAATGGGGCAGACCTTAAAAAATTGTTAAGTATTTAGGTATCACCTTCTTTATTGAGCCTTCCCTCAAAGACATGTGGTCCTGGATTAAGGAAAATAATAAGAAGAAGTTGAATAAGTGGCATATATTACTCCTCTACTTGGACGTTTAGTAATTACCAAATTTTGGAAATTCAAAAAGCCATTAAGAGCTTTCTTTGGTCTAATGGTAAAGGCAATAGAAAAATGCATGCGATCAAATAGACTAGTGTCATACTGACAAACTCCTTGGGGGGCTGGAGCGTAAAGACCTTAAAACTCAAGGTATTGCTTTACCCACCAAATGGATCTTTTATTCTATGGATGGAAACAATCCATGGAAAGTGTTGGTTAGGGATAATATTGAAAGAGGCTTTCCTTTAAAAGCTAGAACTTGGAGAAATCTCCCATTTTGTGATTTAATTGTTGAAAATTTCCTAGTCAATGTCCAAGGCTCTATTATTTTCATATCCATCTGGGGAGCCTAGGACCATGTCAGGAATTTTGTCACCAATAAGGACTTCCATGATGCTAAGCATCCATATGGTGAAAGGTCCATTTGGTGGAACTTGCACCTAGCTGGTAAACCCCTAGCCCTCTCCCAAGGATGTTATGCCAGGCTATGGTCTAAAATGGGGATCTCTCAACTTTCTAATCTTTTTGAAAATGAAAAACTCATCAATTAGTATGAGCTTAAAGACAAATATAATATTCCAGATTCCCAAAAGAAGACTTATAACATGATTGTCAAGGTTGCTAAGGATCTGCCTATTGATTGTCATGTGGACTCTCATAGATACTGAAAATGCAAGTGGTCTGATGGAGTCATTATGGCTAATCTCAAAAACAAAAATATTTATAAAATCATTGATCATAGTAAAAATATTATTAATCATATCAATACTATTTTGTACACTTCTTTTGATGTTGTGTCTTGGAAGACATATTTTGATATTCTCCTGAAAGGTCATGTTGAGCCTAAAATCAGATGTTTTAAGTGGTTGATTTTGCTAGATAGACTCCTTACTAGAAAATATGGTCACATGACTGATATTTGCAGCCTTTGCAGGCTTCCTGAAACTGGTAGACATAACCTCTTTGATTGCATCTTTGCTAAAGAAATCTGGAATACGTTTGGTATTTTTTATCCTGTAAATGTGAATATTCTAAAAATTGTTACTGGTCATATTGATAGGCTTAAAAAGGTCGCTAATTTATTTTGGAATTTTTTGTCTTCTAACATCCTTTGGTAGATCTAGAAGTGCGAGAAAGAGGAAAGGTATCAAAGCAATCCTAGAGCTCTAATTGAGTTTTTTTGAAAACTCACTTTTTAAAAACAATTCTTCAGGTCCACACCATTATGATGATGGAGAAAGACAAGCTAAAGATATTATTGAGGGATGATCATGTCACATTTTTTGTCTATGAGCTGAAACATGGCTACGAATGGAGGACTTTTGATGATCTACAAATGTTCGAACAAACCTGCAAAAGACTGAACCAAGAAATTAGACAGAACCTTAATTCCAGGAAGGATGAGATCCTCATGCTTACACAAATCCAAGAATGAAAGAACATTGTCTAGATGGAAGGCCCTCTAGATTGGGCTGGTTGGGTTGATACTCATTATGATATTTTGCTCTAGCATATTCCTTTCTCGATATTTATGCATATGCACTTGATATTGTTCATGTTGAGGGTGGGCCTCTTTTTCTGGCTACTCTAGATTAGCTCTACTATAACAGTTTTATTTATTTATCTATCTATATATAATATATAAAGAATACATTGTCTAAATAGCTTTTGTTTCATTGTCTTATATAAAACAAACAATTATTTCTATGCAGTTTCTAACACTTTCAAACCATAGTACATAATCTACTATTTCTATAGACAATACTATACTTACATGAAATAAATAATCTATATTCTTATACTAACTTGAAATTTATCAATAAATTTCATATAGCTAGAGACTTGCTAATTTGTTCGAAAAAAAACATTTTCAATTTAATTCTATGCATGTGTGGGAGCACTACTTATGTCAACTTTACATAGTTGATTATGAATTAATATTTTAATTTAAAAAATTAATTTTATATTATTGAAAATAAATTATCTATAGAGTTTTTAAATTGGGCAAAGCTAAATAAATAGAATAAATAAATAATAGTTAAAATTACTAATTAAGAAGTTGAAATAAAGACTTGATTTTGTATCATTTCAATCAATTAGCAACCAAAACAAAGACTTGAGTTTATACCATTTCAATCAATTAATAATATTGTTATTATTATTCATTTTCTAAATTGTAACAATAGACTTGTTGATTGTTTTTTATTTGTTTTGAACAAGATTTCAAAATTCTTTTATAAAAAAAGTGTTAATTTATATGAACTTATAATAAATTTTAAATTCTAAACTAATTTTAATATATTTGTTTATCAAATAAATAAAAATAATAAATAATATAAATATATTTAGTAATAAATTATAATAACCATTATACTATAGTAATATAAAAATAATAATATAAATATAAAATACATGTAAATGTAATGTATACAAATTATTATAATATAAAATATAAATATAATGTGATATATAATAAAAGAATTATGGTAATTATTTATAGAATATATATGTTTTATATATGGAAGTCTTGAATTTATAATATAGTTGAAAAATTACACCTATCTACAAAAGAATTCATATTGTTCAAACTTTTTTACTCAATGCAGAGAAAACTAATTTTTTGAAAATATTTTGTTAAACAAATTAAATCTTTACTAAAAATAGTTAAATATTTTACAAATATTCAAAAAAAAATCACAATTATAACTTGTTAAGTTTGATAAATGCCTACAGACCTAATACAAAAATATTCCCTACCATCATCAAAATGAATTTAACTAGCATTTTTTTTTAACTAATTAGTTTTGGTAGCATCTTCAACAAATGAATATTTATATGAAGAGAGTAAAATTCTTGGTTTTATTAATAGATTATTTATTTATTGTAGATTGTATACTAAATTAATCAATGATTTAAAATCAAATCTTAAAAGAATATTTTCTAAGGAAGTCGAATGGTGATATTGTCATAGGATTTAACTGCTAAGTATTCCATTTATTCTCATGAGAGATACATTCATGTTGAATCACCACTTATGAAACGACTCAAAAATCACGATAACAATATTACAAAAATATTTCATAACAATAAGAATGATTTGAAAGAACTAAATTATTTCTTCGAATTTAATTCTTTAATCAGAAAATTCAGAAATCAAGATAAAGTTGAATTCAAATCTCCTTGTCTACGGAAAATGTAAAATAACTTACCTTCAGTTGCTCCGTCCAACTCACAATCAGGGCTCTATCTTTGGTTCGATCCTTGAAACCCTCTGGTAACTCCATTGGCTTACCATCTGCTATATCTGATCTCAGAACCCACAAGAACGGGCACCCACTCTCTTCTAATCCAAGCGCCAGTTCATGCAATTGCTCTTCAGATTTCACAGCAATGCTTCCAAAGGAAACATATAACACTGATTGCTTGGCTTGAGAATCCAGCCATTGGAGGCAACTTTTATCCGCTTCCCACATGCTGTACATGGAATTCCTGCCCTCCAAGAAATTTGGAAGAGAAACAGGGCCTACTGCCAGAGCAGGGCAGCCATTAAAGCTGAGACCCATTTGTGCTTCTTTGCCTCCTTCCAACTCCTCGAAAGTGTTGACCAGCACGTAGTCTGCTATTTTGTTGATGCGGGACTCGTGAAGAAAGCACTCGTAGGTGAGGTCGGACACATTTTTCTCGCGGAAGAAGGAGACAATGTCGGTCGGCCTGATTGGTGGAAGTTTTCCTGATGAATTTCTCTTTAGATTTCAAGTCCTCCTCTGCAATAACGAGGCTCGTCATATTAAAATTGTATTCGTAAGATTAGATAGGAAACAAAACTAACTTCAAAATGCTCCAGGAAAGAAGAAATCGCAGATCAAAAGGACAACAGAGCAACACAGAACATAACAAGCCAACTTTTTAATTTTTAATTGTATTTAAAATATTGACATTAGCTTTTTTAATTGTCCCTGTCTTGTCAAAATCTAAATTAGATTTTTCCTAATTAATTAATTGATTTAGTTTTTACTTTTCAAAATTTATTTTTATTTTTTATTTTTTAATAATTTTAGCTTTTAGCTTTTTAAATTAGTTTTTTTTTAAAATAATTTTTTCCCCCTTATTTTTATTAATATTTTTATGTTACTTTTTAATTATTTTTTCATAATAATTTGTTTAGATGATATTTTTATTCATATATGATTAATTAGGTATAAATAATTTTATTTTAATTTCTATTTAGAATTTTAATTTTTTGAAATTAATTATAAATTAATTTATTCACATTATAGTATATTAAAATGGTAATTTTATTATTAAATATCTATCAACTCATTGTCATAAGTACAAATACAATTGCTAATTTATTCAAGTCATAGATTAAACAAGTGCCACGTAGTGGCTAGTACTTGCCTAACAATAATGAATTAATTAGTTAAGAAAAATATTCTTTAAAAACTATTAACTAAAAATGAATACTAGTAACTGTATATATTTTCACATTATAATACAAAATATAATGCTATTAAAGAATATATTAAAATTTAAATATCAATCAAATCTATTTTAAAGTGATAATAATCATAATCATACTATTAGAAAAAATGACTAATTTAAAAAAGTGTCACATACTAACTAGTAACTTAGTAGTTGTCTTTTAATTAATAACTTTTATTTTCCGTAAATTTAATCATAATTTAATTATATATTTATTATAAATAATAAGTATATTAATTTTTACATAATTAACATATTAACATTCCTAACATATTTATAATCTTAAATAACTATTATTATTGAAGTTTTAAATATTAATAAATATGTTTTAATTAATTATAAATATTGTTACAATAGATTTAAATAATTATGATTGTAATAATTTGTGAAAAATGTTAATTATAAATTATTTCTTTTAGAATTTTAATTTGAAATAATCACAATGCAAAAGAATTAATTTGAAATTGTTAGATTAAGTGAACATATGAGAAACATTTAATTTTTATTTTTTTAAGTCACAAAAAATATTTTACTTATTTTTATAGAAGCTAACATCTACAAATATTTGGTCCTCACCTTAAAAGTCGCCTAAAAATTTTGAAGAGGCATAATGGTTGCGAAAAATCCATGTATAAGATCCCAAATGTTTTATCCAATAAGATGACTCTAAATTGTTTTTATCTATTTATAAATTTCAGAAATATGCATCTATCCTTTGTAAAATATTAATTGTATAATAGTATTTAAAAATAATTGATTTTTATTGGTAGAAATAAGAAATATTAATAACTAGATATACAAAATTGATTACAATAGTATAATGCCTCACGACAAGTACTAAAAATGATTGTGTCGTAATCTTTTTTTCTCCTTATGCTTAATAATTAAGTTTTTTAGATAATGATAATGCTATGCTAAAAATAGTTATTTACAATTTTTTGCCCTCATCCTTAGTAATTGAATTTATTTAAAATATTGACATTTTTAATTCAAGTCATAAGATTCAGTTACTTGTTATAATCTTCTATTTACTAAGCAGTTTTTCCTGTTGTGCTTGATTGTAAATTTATTTAGGTCCAAATAACCCAACCCTTTTAGTGTAGTGTTTGAGCTTGAGATTGTGGGTTACCCCCATGGTCTCAAGTTGAAGACCACCTCAGGTGTGTGTGTGTGTGTGTGTGTGTGTGTGTGTGTGTGTGTGTGTGTGTGTGTGTGTGTGTGTGTGTGTGTTGGCAGGGGGTGAAGGGGCTGTTGCACACTATAGTCATGTGTGCATGCCCCTAGGGGGACTAGTTTTGCCACACTCACCCAAAATGGATTGTTGGGAAAGTAACAGAGTCACCCCTTTGCTTAAAAAATAATAATAAATTTATTTAAACTTTTGACATTATTAGTGTGAAATGGTTTTTGTACTAATCAATTATTATTTTCCTCCTCATGCTTGATAATTATGTTTGTTTAGGATATTGACATTTTTGTTTCAATTCATATATTTCCAATCACTTATATTCAATTCATGCTTAATAATTAGGTTTATTTAGATATTGACATTTATGTTTCAAGTCATAAGATTTAATCACTTTCATAATATTGTAGCGCTTTAATATTGAATGTATGTAGTTTAACATTAATAACATTACTTTGTATTAAATAGATGTGCTATAATAGTTAACTATTCTCTTGAATTTTATTTTTCTATTGAGGACAATTCAAGAAACTTTTACATTATATCTATGTCAATTTGTGTATGGGCACCACCACTTGTTGGAAATGAGAATAGAGTAACTGAGAGGGGGAGGGGGTGAATCAGTTACTCCAAAAACTTTCCACAATCCCTAAGATGTCTGAATATACCTTTGATCTGATTAATAAAATGTTGATACTTGATAATGCAACAAATGATAAATATTAAGAACTGATATGATATCATGCACAAAGTAATTTAGCAATTAAGAACACAAGAGACACTAGTTTTAACGTGGAAACCCAATATGGGAAAAACCACCAATGTAACTTTTTCACTCTTCTGAAGTGAGCCCTGTTAGGAGCCACCCCTGTTAAAGGTTAAAAAAACACACTGTTAGGTGTGACCCTGTTAAAGGATTTAATCACCTTGTTAGGAGTGGCCTTGCTAGAGGTCTTTAGAACAATTCAACTGAACTGTCACCTTGTTAGAGGATTTATTGAATGGTTGTTAAACCAACTCTGTTAAGAGATTTTGAATACACTGTTACAATGGTTAAAAAACAACAATGAAATGACCTGATATAATGTGCAACTTATCTTTGTTGATTGCAGATCTATGTTATGCTTGACTAGATCCTTACTGATCAAATACAACTTTGCAGCTCCTTTAACACATCTGATCCTCCATCAGACTTTTCTCAACATTCGCCTCTTCATACTATAATTCGCATTCATAACTTTTTCATAATCACACACTTTAATTCATAACTTGAATGACCATATATACCTTTCAGATTATCTTAGTCGGCTCAAATCACTGACTAAAACAAACAATTACAATAGTCAGCTAAAAGTAATTAATTAGCAAATCCCTATACTGGCCGACCTTGCACGGTGAACATTGTTCAAAAAATAATTCCTGTGTTAACCAACTGAGCTTGGTTGATACAACGAACTTCGTGACAAACCATCAATTGCTAGGAGAACTCGATAATTACTGAGTTTCCTGAGATAATCGAGTGAGCTCGGTGGAAACTAACCTTTGGAGACCGAGTGAAGCTCGGTTAACACTGACTTTTCCATAATTCATTTGATGACCGAGTGAGCTCGGTGGAAACTAACCTTTGGACACTGAGTGAAGCTCGGTTAACACTAACTTTTCCATAATTCATTTGATGACCAAGTGAGCTCAGTGGAAACTAACCTTTGGAGACTAAGTGAAGCTTGGTTAACACTGACTTTTTCATAATTCATTTGATGACCGAGTGAGTTCGGTGGAAACTAACCTTTGGAGACCGAGTGAATCTTGGTTAACATTGGCTTTTCACATTTCCTTCATTGACCGAGTTAGCTCGGTTAACACTATCTTCCACATTTCCTTTGATGACCGAGTGAGCTCAGTTGGTACTGTAAATTGTATTGCAGACTATTTGAGCTCGGTGAACTTGAGACTAATGACTGATATGACATTTATGTGACATCAAGGACAACATTATCGAACAATCTCCCTCTTTGGCATTGATGGCAACACAACATGTCATAACAAAAATGAAATTTTGAAAACAAGTTCAACAAGATAACAGACTTCTCCCTCTTTCATTAGTCTCCCTCTGTTAAGGGACTTCATGGCAAACTTTTCCAAACTTCACAAATTTCAGAAGGATATGACAGTAAAATCTCTCCCTCTTTGACAACACATGCCAAAGACAATAGAAGTTAAGTGATTTATAATGTACCTTTAGTACTGATTCATATGCAATGATTTTTGATGAAACTGCATCAACAGATAGATCTTCAATCCTATATGCGTTGATGCATTACTAGAACTTATTTTTAGTGGATTTTAGATAGGGGAATGACCCCTAACTTACCTCTGAGATACAAAAATGCATCCTTAGGTAAAGGCTTTGTGAATATGTCAGCAATTTGTTCTTTTGTATGGACATATTCCAATCTGATCTCCTTGTCTTGTACCAACTCTTTGACAAAATGATATTTTATTGCAATATGCTTGGTCTTGGAATGCATCACTGGATTCTTAGATATGTTGATTGCACTAGTATTGTCACAGAACATGACAATTGGTTCTTTGATTTCCATCTTCATTCCTTGCAATAACTGCTTAAACCAAACAATATTTGAACAGTTTACTGCTGCAGCAACATACTCTGCCTCTGTTGTAGATTGGGATGTACAATTTTGCTTTTTGCTTGTCTAGGAAACCAATCTTTTTCCAAGAAAGAATGCTCCTCCACTTGTGCTTTTTCTATCATCAAGGTTTCCTGCCCAATCAGCATCAATAAACACTTTCAAATCCAAATTACCTCCAAATTTGTACCATAAGCCATAATCTTCAGTTCCTTTCAAATATCTCATTATTCTTTTGATTTCCATCAAGTGAGTTTCTCTTGGCTTTGCTGAAAATCTTGCAACAATACCAACTGCAAGGGCAATATCTAGCCTGGTATGAACTACGTATTGCAATTTTTCAATCATAGATCTATACAATGTTTGATCTACCTCTTTGGATTCATCATCTTTGGTAAGTTTTAATCCAGTACACATTGGAGTTCCAACAGGTTTACAATCCTCCATACCAAACTTTTTCAATATCTCCTTGATGTGTTTTGATTGAGTGATGTAGATGCCATTCTTATTTTGTTGAATTTGAAGACAACAAAGAATTTTATTTCACCAAACATAGACATTTCAAATTCCTTGTTCATTTGTTCTGGAAATTCTTTGCAAAGATCATCATGTCCTATGAAAACAGTATCATCTACAAATATTTCTGCCAAGACAATCTTATTATCTGGTCCTTCCTTTATATACAAGCTACTATTATCATTAGTTCTTTGAAAACCAATCTGAATAAGATAGTTATGCAATCTTTCATACCATGCTCTAGGGGCTTGTTTCAGACCATACAGTGCCTTGTGTAATTTGCAGACCATGTCCCTTTTATTTGGATCAACAAAGCCTTCAGGTTGTTCAATGTAAACCTCTTATCCAATATTCCATTGAGGAATGCTGACTTGACATCCATCTGATAAACTATGAATCCTTTGTGAGTAGCATATGCAAGTAAGGTTCTGACTACTTCCAATCTTGCAACAGGAGAAAAGGTTTCTCCATAATCTATGCCTTCTTCTTGAGAGTATCCTTTGCATACCAATCTGGCTTTGTTTCTGGATACTTTACCATCTTCAGTCAACTTGTTTCTGAATACCCACTTGGTTCCAATTACATTCTTATTTTTAGGCCTGGGTACTAAAGTCCATGTCTTGTTCTTCTCTATTTGTTCTATTTCCTCGTTCATTGCCTCAATCCAACTATCATTTTTTAATGCATCTTTAATGCTTCTAGGTTCAAAATCAGCAAGTAAACAAGTATTTTTCAGTTTGCTTCTTGTCAAAGTTCCTTTAGACTTGTCTCCAATGATCTGATCTGGTGCATGATGCCTTCTGACATATTTAGCTAATATAGGTTCTTTGCCTCTTAAATGAGTTTCATTGCTATCTCCTTGTGCTTCAATTTCATGTTCAGGCTATTTTGGTTCGGTAAGAATTGGCTCAAGTGCTTCAGACTCGGTAGATACTTGCTCGGTAGTGTTTGAATGTTGTTGTGGCTCGGTTTGAACTTTTTGTAGCTCGGTTACTGATGACTCGGGAGTTGAGGATTCTTGAGTGAACGATATGCTTGGTATAGTATCTGGTTCAATGTAAACAAATCTTCTGTAATCTTCAGGTACCCTTTTGTTTTCTTTTTCAGATTTTTCTGCAAACTCATCAACTTTCACATGTGCACTTTCTATAACTTTGTGAGTGGATAGATTTAAACATCTATATGCTTTACTTTTGCAAGAATATCCTAAAAATATTCCTTCATCTTCTTTTACATCAAATTTTCCTTTTCTTGATTCTTTCAAAATATAACATTTTCTTCCAAATACTTTTAGATAATTTACATTGAGTTTCTAGCCATACTATAATTCATAAGGAGTTTTGAATGAGTCCTTCTTCAACCATACTCGGTTTAAGGTATGAACTGCAGTGTTGATGGCTTCCTTCCAGTATTTGATAGCAACCTTCTTTTCTATCATCAAGGTTCTTGCACAATCCATAATGTATCTGTTTCTTCTTTCAACTATTCCATTTTGTTCAGGAGTTCCTGGTGCTGAGACATGTCTTTTAATACCTTTTTCAATTCAGAAGTTGTTGAATTCATGTGAGATGAATTCACCACCTCTATCTGACCTTAAGCATTTTAGTCTTTTTCCTATTTCTTTTTCTACTCTTGCTAAATACCATTTGAATTTCTCAAATGCTTCTGATTTGTTCCTTAGATACATGACAGTCATCATTCTTGAGTAGTCATCAACAAAAAGAATGAAAAAATTTTCTCCAGTATAGCTTTCTATTCCAATGGGTCCACATAAATCAGTATGCACAATTTCCAATATATCTTCAGACTGATAGTTCTAACTTTTAAAACTAGTCTTTCCCATTTTACCAATCTGACAATTCTTGCATAGTCCAACCTCAGGTTTCTTAATGTCAGGAATGCCTCTTACCTTTTTGAATTTGCTTATTTTTACTAGGTTATCAAAATTGACATGACACAACCTTTTATGCCATAACCAACTTTCTTCAATTTGAGCAATAAAACATAAGCATTCACCAAGTTCTAGATAGAACAAGTTACCTTTAGTTTGGGTGCCAAATCCTATCAGCTTTCCTTACTCATTCAACAGTCTTGCTTTTTCATGCATGAATTCCACCTTGAATCCAGTGTTGAGTAACTGTGCCACACTTAGAAAATTATGTTTAAGACCTTCAACCCAATAGGCATTATTACATACAAGTTCTTGGGTTAGACATATTCTTCCTCTTCCTTTTATGAAACAAGGTTCATTATTACCAAACCTTACACTGCCACCATCATAGTCTTCAAACTGATCAAACTTAGTTTTATCACCAGTCATATGATGTGAGCAACCACTTTCTATAATCCATGTATCATTCTTACTTACATGAGAGACAAGTGCCATTTTATCTTCCTCATCACTGTCAGAATCATCTTTAATGGCAATATAAACAATTTCATCCTCACTATTATCAGAATCTTTAGAATTTTCAGCCATGAAGCATGATTTCTTACCTTTGTTCTTGGATGTTTTGAAGTCTTTCTTGCCATTCCATTTGTAATCTTTCTTTTCATCATTATTTTGCTTGTTTGGACACCTTGCTACAATATGACCAATTTCTTCACAAGAAAAATAGATTAGAGGAACTTTACCTTTGTATTTTCCTCTTCTAGAGTATTTTCTTGCTAGTAGAGCTTCAATCACTTTGAGATCACTGTCTGAACTTTGGCTTGTTTCATCTTCACTTTCTGACTGAGATTCCTTCTCCTTTTTGTTTTTATCTTTGAGTGAGAGCTTGGCTTGAAATGCTGATTCAATGTTTTTGGAGGCTGGAACATAGTTGTCAAAGTTATCTAGTTCAAATGCAGTTAGTCTTCCAACTATGGCCTCAAGATTTATATGATGATTTGCTTCACACCTTCTTTTCTAGATTGTAGAAACTCTGATTGCATAAACAGGAAGCAAGGTTTTGAGAACTTTTCTTATAACTATTTCTCCTTTGATATCACCTCTAGATGCTCTGATTGCACTCACAAATGCTTTAACTCTTTCAACATATTTTGCAATGTTTTCATCCTCTTTCATCCTCATTTGATCAAATTTTCCTCTTAGACTTTCTGCTTTTTCTCTTCTTACATTATCAACTCCTCCATAGATCTCTTTTAGCTTGTTCCACATCTCAAAGGAAGTTGTGCAGTCCTTAATGTCATCAAATTCTTCATAACTGAGAGTGGATGCTATGTCTATCATCATATTGTTGTGAGTCTTCTTTTCAGAAATGTCATTGACAGATAATGTGCCAGGAGGTTCTTCATATTTTTCTTCAAGGTATTTTAGTCCAGTATCACCAACAGTAGCCAGATGAAGTCTCATCAATCCTTGCCATGCGGAGAAGTTATCTCTGTTGAGTTTTGAAATTTCTCTTTTGTAAGAAATCTTGTTCTTAGGCTTAGATCCTTGAAATCTTTTCTTGCAAGCACCAAAAGCTTTGATACCAATTGTTGGAAATGAGAATAGACTAACTGAGAGGGGGAGGAGGTGAATCAGTTACTCCAAAAACTTTCCATAGTCCCTAAGATGTCTAAATATACCTTTGATCTTATTAATAAAATGTTGATACTTGATAATGCAGCAAATGATAAATATTAAGAACTAATATGATATCATGCACAAAGTAATTTAGCAATTAAGAACACAAGAGACACCAATTTTAACGTGGAAACCCAATATGGGAAAAACCACCAATGTAACTTTTTCACTCTTCTGAAGTGAGCCCTGTTAGGAGCCAACCTTGTTAAAGGTTACAAAAACACACTGTTAGGTGTGACCTTGTTAAAGGATTTAATCACCCTATTAGGAGTGGCCTTGCTAGAGGTCTTTAGAAAAATTCAACTGAACTATCACCTTGTTAGAGGATTTATTGAATGGTTGTCAAACCAACTCTGTTAAGAGATTTTGAATACACTGTTACAATGGTTAGAAAACAACAATGAAATGACCTGATATAATGTGCAACTTATCTTTGCTAATTGCAAATCTCTGTTATGCTTGACTAGATCCTTACTGATCAAATACAACTTTGCAGCTCCTTTAACACATCTGATCCTCCATTAGACTTTTCTCAACATTCGCCTCTTCATACTATAATTCGCATTCATAACTTTTTCATAATCACACACTTTAATTCATAACTTGAATGACCATATATACCTTTCAGATTATCTTAGTCAGCTCAAATCACCGACTAAAACAAACAATTACAATAGTCGGCTAAAAGTAATTAATTAGTAAATCCCTATACTGGCCGACCCTACATGGTGAACTTTGTTCAAAAAATAATTCCTGTGTTAACCGACTGAGCTCAGTTGATACAGCGAACTTCGTGACAAACCATCAATTGCCGGGAGAACTCAGTAATTACTGAGTTTCCTAAGATAACTGAGTGAGCTTGGTGGAAACTAACCT
The DNA here is from genome assembly GCA_028749045.1 of Cupressus sempervirens. Taxonomy (NCBI): domain Eukaryota; kingdom Viridiplantae; phylum Streptophyta; class Pinopsida; order Cupressales; family Cupressaceae; genus Cupressus; species Cupressus sempervirens. Next base: position 74,394,850 of record CM053790.1, on the reverse strand, counting down.
TTGGAGACTGAGTGAAGCTCGGTTAACACTGAATTTTCCATAATTCATTTGATGACCGAGTGAGCTCGGTGGAAACTAACCTTTGGAGACCAAGTGAAGCTCGGTTAACACTGACTTTTCCATAATTCATTTGATGACCGAGTGAGCTCGGTGGAAACTAACCTTTGGAGACCGAGTGAAGCTTGGTTAACAATGACTTTTCCATAATTCATTTGATGACCGAGTGAGCTCAGTGGAAACTAACCTTTGGAGACCGAGTGAATCTCGGTTAACACTGGCTTTTCACATTTCCTTCATTGACCGAGTTAGCTCAGTTAACACTGTCTTCCACATTTCCTTTAATGACCGAGTGAGCTCAGTTGGTACTGTAAATTGTATTGCAGACTGTCTGAGCTCGGTGAACTTGAGACTAATGAATGATATAACATTTGTGTGACATCAAGGACAACATTATCCAACACCACTATGAAAAAATCTCATGATAATGAGGAGAGTTTACGAATACACATAAAAAAGTCTATGCAAACTCATCTTAAGATAATCAACTATAACATATTGCAAAGCAGATAATAAAAAATTCTTGAATTGTATTTTCTTTTTTCTCTACCCAAGTAATCAATCCATGGTTTCCCTCCATTCACTTATAAATCCCTTCATTTTGGGCATGCATACTGTGGGGATTCACCAATATAACTACTCTTGGTTCTTGTGGTATGGTACTAGGAGGAACACCACTAATGTCTTTTCTAAATTATTTTATTTAGCTAGATCTTGAAATTATCCACTACTTTTTTCAAAAAGTGTCTTCTTTTCTTGTGATCTAGCATATGTGTCACCATAGGTTATCTCTCTTTTGAGAATCTTAGTTTCTCCATCATTCAACAAGTCAATAAATTTGTTTCCATATGTTTTCATTATCAAGGTAACCTACACTGCAACGTTATGAAAAATGATGAATAATCATGATTCCCCTAACACTAATCTGAAAAGATATACATCAATGATTCGTTGGTTACAATAAGTGATTCCTACTAGGCCTGACATAGCGAGTGTAGTTGGTATTCTATAAAGATATTAAATAGCTCCTAAGGAATTACATCCTGTAGCAATAGAAAGAATATTCAAATATTTGAAGGGAACTTTGGAATATGGTTTGTGGTATGATAGATTCTATAATCTTACATTATATGCCTAAATGATGCTAATTGGGAAAGAAATGTTAATAATGAAAAAAGTACTATTGGAGGAGAATTTTTCCTTGGAGGAAGATTAATATTGCATGGTTGAGAAAAAAACAAGATTGCATTTCACAATCTACAACAGAATAAAGATATATAACAACCAAAAATAATTGTAATCAAATAAATTTGATGAAATAGATGTTAAAGGACATTGATATAACATACACTAAACCTATTATAATGCATTGTGATACTACAAATAAAATTAACATGTCTAAGAATCCATTTTTAGATTAAAACCCTAAGCATGTTGCAATTAACTATCATTTTCTTAGAGAGAATTTTACTTAGAAGGAAATCAAAATGGAATGTTGGAGCACAAAAGTGCATGTGGTAGATATATTCACTAAACTTTTGGCTAAAGAAAATTTTGGGGCCCTTAGAGGCATGTTTGGGGTAATGGCACCACCTTGTGTAGAGTAATTGATGCAAATATTCACTAGCCTAGTGTATTTAGTGCATCTTTGTTCATTTGGACATGATTCTTATCACTACTCCTTAGGAGGAGTGGTCACATGGTGGAAAGCTAATCTTAGAGTTCATATGTATTGTTTTATGCAATAACAATATTTGTTGGCACTTGAGATTTCTTTAGTTGCAGATTGACTTGATCTAATGTAGGTACTTTGGTGAATATCATCGTTAAAGGGGAAGAATAATTCAAAATGAGAGAATATCAATGAGATATCTTGATAGTTTTCACATTGGCATCTTTTTCCATTTATTTCAAACGGGGAGAAGATTAGTGAAAATCCTTTCATTGGAAAAGGTATGTACATGGAAGTATCAAAGATAACTAGGGAAGATAAATGAAGAGGTGAAGCTTATATATGTTGCAAATATTTAGAAAATTATATTTTGTTATTTACTTTTGGATTGATGGTTTTCAGTATACATCTCCATCAATGCCAAAGGAAAGATTATTAGGAAATGAAAATTTTATTGGTACTTGGATGAGTTACTAAGATTTTGTATTAATGATTAGGTTTTTCATTGAAATTATATGTTCTTATGTTCATGAAAAAAACATATTTTGCATAGCATAGTTTATTTATCATAACATTGGGGTGATCCCACAATAATGGGTTCCATTTTTTGACCAACTTTGACACTGAAATCAATATGTTTGCAACAAACGTCACGTTCAAGTGACTATATCTCCAAAACTATAAATAATTTCAAGATGACATAAACTAGTGATTTTGAGTACTTTGTTCCTACTTTGTAACCATATTTTTTAATCTAAAAAAAAAAATTATTTATGTCAATTCTTTTTATCTCCTCCAAAAAGTGGTACATAATAAAATTCAATATTTTAAAAAGTGATAGTCCGTTTGACACACGTAACTTTTTTTCTAGAAATGATAATGAAGTAATTCTTTCGGCGTTGGATTTGTAACATCAATATCTAGTGTCTACATTTGGTTTGATTTATTTTTGTTGAATATTGTATAGTTTATGAAGTTTTGAAGTGACATGAACCATAATTTAGACATACATTCCGTTTGACACAGATAATTTGAAGTCAATTTATCATAAACCATTTTTTTTTAATAGAACGGTATCTCAATAAGCCAGTGCCTCCATATTTTTCAAAAAAAAATTGACCTAATTTACTAATTTTCTCGAGGTGTCAAAGTCGGTTGATGTTCAATCAGTAATGAACCTATAATGAGTTAAACTCATATTTGAAAGTCTTAATGATTAAATTATGTAATAAAATTATAGTCATTGGAAAGCTTGCTCCAAGCAGCACATTTTTACATTTTTTTATTTTATAGTAGGAGATCATTCTCTTGCAATTATGGTAGTCAAAAGAGCAAAAAAAAGAAAAAAGAAAAAAAGTTTAAATTTTTTGTGATTTTGCATGTTCATTTTTGTTTGTCCCACTAAAGTGGAACCCATTATTGTGGGTTCACCCATTGAAGCTCATATCTGACAAAATTATGTATGCAAGCTTACATGTATGTAGAAGAGTGTGTATAGATATAATATCCATGTTCATTATTCTTCATGTAATAATGCATTTAAGTTATAGGTTGTTTGGTGAAGTCTTGTTGATACAAGAGTATCTTGGGTGTAAGAGAGATCTTGCATCACCCCATAAAAATTCCTTTTTTATTTCTTATATAAGGTTTGTCTTAGTGAAAAGATGTTTCTTGAGGATTTATACTTAGTAAGCCAGTCATATAAGCTCAAAATATCTTAATTTCAAATGTGGATGTTCATCTTGGATATATCAGTCTACCAATTGAGGCTAAGTGCCATATCATGAGTATTCATGAAGTTATTACAAATTTTAGGGGTGTAATTTTGGTATAAAAAATTCAAGGTCAATTTTGAAGACCTTAGAGGCTCTGGCTGGGCTCCAAAATGATGTCAACTAAAGCTTGCATGAGGTGGGCCCTCTAGACAAGAAGCCTAGGATTTTGAAAAGTGGTTATAATAGCCAATTAGAGCAATGGTTTGAAATTTATGTCCTTCTAAATTTGGGCTGACTCAAATTTCCAAAATAAGTGTCAAAATTTTATCAGGCTAACTTTGTATGTAATTTTAGAGTTAGTCAGTCTTAAGGGTTAGGGTTCGCTATCTAAATTTTTTTGGAGTTGTGTAAAATTGCCTATATAAGGAATGTTCGTACATCATCTAAGACAACTTTGGGTGATAGTTCACATCAATGTGCTACAAATTATTGTATGGAAGGCGCCCATCTAGGTTTGCATATTATATTTTGAAATTTTATAATTCTGCATTTGTGACAATAATAAGAAGACCATATTGTGTTCTCAGAAATTATCATTATTTCTTTGTTTATGCTATGTGTTTTTGGTATTAAAGGGAGCACCCTTCATCAAGTGGTATTAGAGTAGGAGTTCCTAAGTGTGTAAATAGAATGTTAACTATGAGAAAGTAGCATGATGACTATAGTTTGGGATGAGTGTGTATATAGATTGCCAATTGTGAGGCAATTTTCACTAAGGTTTCAGTGGAAGTGTGAAAATGCCTCCATGAATAGAGTGTGGTGGAAGAGTCATAGGTGTTACATATGATAATTTTAGAGCCCTCTAGAGATAGATGCAAGTATTGGAAGGACAAATGCATAGAGGAATAAATCTTGTCATAAGGGATGAAAGAAAGGATTAAGGTGAAGAATAACTAAATATTGAAGAAGAGGTGATTATGAAACCAAAATAATAGAGGCTTTTTAAGCCATCTTAAAAATTGGGAGAATACCTAAGTTTGAGGTTTCCACATTTTTTAGAAATCCTAATCTAGACAAGTTGATCAATTAGATCAATGATTTAAAGAAATACTTTGAGTATTAAGATATTAAGGATTTTGATAGGGTCGAATTTGCAAAGGGAAACATGAAGGGACATTCAAAGATCTAGTGGCATAAGATTTGGTTGGAGTGAAATAGAAGAGGAAAGGAAAAATTCACTAGATAGGATTTGATGATAGCTAAATTGAAGCAACAATTCATTCCTATGGATTATAAGATTAATTTGCTAAGGAAAATGCAAGGGTTAAAGCTTGAGAGGGATCTATTCAGGAGTAAGATGAGGAGTTTTACCAAGTTCTCATTAGAATCAACCATGTGGAAGATGATAAAGATAAATCTGCCCATTATCTTAATGGGTTGAGATAAAGCATTTAGGAGGAGCTAACTTTGGTTTGAATGAGTAATATTGAAGAGGTAAACCATTTTTCCTTAAGAATTGAGGAAAATATGAACAAGAAGTTTGATAACAAGAATAGTGGAAGAGGTTGCAGTGAAAGATCTAGCAAACAATCCTATGGAAGTTGAAATGATGATCAAAAGAACAAGGATGAGGCATCTAGTAGCAGTCAGAACCAAATGGTAAATAATTTCAACTATTCTTGTTATCAAAATAATAGAGATGAGAGAGGAAGTGGAAGAGAGAAAGGATATGGAAGTAGAGCTTTATGTGAAATAATTTTCACTACATAGAAGAAGGGCATAGAGCATTTGGATGTTCTCAATGTCAATGAATGATAGATTAGAGAACCAAAAGCTAGGCCAAAGTTGCACATGTTGATGAAGATGTAAAATCACACCATTTTAAAGATGTTACAAGAGGAGAAGTCCTAGTTGTCAAGAGCATCTTTCTGAGTGGTGAAAATGAAGCTGATCAAAAGAGGATTTTGTTTGATACAAGTTATAAATGTGAAGATAAGTTTTGTGATGTGATCATTTATGGATTAAACACTAATAATTTGGTATCATAAATGATGGTCATGAAGTTATATTTTAATAGGTACAAACACATGTGTCCCTACCATATTGACTAGGTGTAGGATGACCGCAAGGTCATGGTCAATGAGCAATGCCTAGTGAAGTTCAAGATTAGAAGCTACTAGGATGAGGTGCTTTGTGATATCATGTCCATGGACGTATGTCATATGTTGTTGGGTAGGCTATGGAAGTGTGACAAGCATGTTGTACATGATGGGTGAGAAAATACCTAGACACTTTGATAAAGGATGGAATGAAACATAAGTTGAAGCCATTTAAGGAGAAAGAAGAAAATGTATAAGTGCTACTAGAATATGTTTTCTTGATGGAAATGACTTTATAAAAAGTATGAAGAATGAACATATGTGTTTTTTTTTAATCTCAAAAGATGGTAAAGAAAAGGTAGAGGAGGTACCTATAGAAGTAGCATATTTTCTAGGATAGTTTCTTGATATTATGTGAGATAATGTACCTAGTGGCTTACCCCTAGTGAGGAAGATCAGTCACCATATGGAATTGATCAGAGCAGCTAGTTTGTCAAACAAGGTAGTGCATAGAAAAGTGAAGAGTTGAATAGACAAGTGCATGAGTCATTGCAAAAGGGGTTGATTCAATGGAGTCTAAGTCCATATGTTGTACCAGTAATATTAACACCAAATAAGAATGGAGCATAGAGGATGTGGAGAGGTTCTTGAGCTATCAAAAAATCACAATCAAGTACCACTTTCCATTGCCACAAATGGATGACATTATGGACTATTTGAGAGGAGATTTGAATTTCAAAAAGATAGATATGAAGAATGAGTACCATTAGATTCACATTAGATAAGGAGATGAGCGGATGACTGCCTTCAATACAAGGAAAGGATTGCATCAGTGGTTAGTCATGCCTTTTGGGCTAACTAATGCACTGAGCACGTTCATTAGGCTCAAGAATGAGGTACTAAAGGAGTTTCTAGGTAAGTTTTTTGTTGTTTATCTAGATAATATATTGATCTTTAGTAAGACATTGGATGAGCATTCTATGCATATTTGTAAGGTGTTTGATAAGTTAAAAAAGGAAAAATTGTTGATAAATTTTAAGAAGTGTAATTTTTTGATGCAGGAGCATCCTGGGTCTAAGAGCAATCTTGCATCACCCAAAAATATTTTCCTTTTCAATCTTTTCTATTTTAATAAGGACTAGTGGACACGGGGGTTGCTATTTCTAGGAACTAGCTATTTTTAGTAAGCTTTTCATATGAGCTCGAAATGTTAGATCATTTTCTAAATGAAGGTTCATTTTAGAATTATAAGCCTACCAAAAAAAAATCTCATTGCTCTAACTTAAGTATCAGAGAAGTTATTGTGGATTTTCGGTGGAAATTTTAGGAGAAAAATATTCAAGCTCACTTTTGGAGACCTTAGAGTGCACGGATGAGGTCCAAAAGCTCAACAAAAAGGCTCTTGCACCATTTTGAGACTGTAGATTAGGAGCTGGCATTTCCAAAAAGTGGTTATAATAGCCAATCAGAGCAACAGTTTGAGAGTTATGGCCTTCTGAAGTTGGGCTACCCAAAATTTATAAAATAATTTGTCAAAGATGTATTTAGCCAACTCTATATGTATTGTTAGGGTCTATTGGCCCTTGGTATAAGTTTGAGCACCTAGAAACTTCTCGGGTGGCATAAAATTGCCTATTTAGGAAAGGCTCAAACATTGCTTAGAACAACTCTAGGTGGTAGTTCACAACTTAGTCCTGCAGATTACTGTAATGAAGGTGCCCATGTGGGTTAGCATATTGTACTTGTGAATTCTATACTTTCACATTTGTGATGATAATAAGAAGTCCATATTTTGTTTTCGCATTTGCTATTGTTTCTTTGTTTCCATTATGTGTTTATGGTATTAAGGGGAGCACCCTTCATCATTTTTTGAAGGAATTGGTGTACTTGGTGTTTGTAGTATCAACAAAAGGTCTAGAAATGGAACTTAAGAAACTAAAGGTTATCCTTGAATGGCCCACTCCAAAGAGTGCAAGAGAGGTAAGATCATTTCATGGACTAGATAGTTTTTACATAAAGATTATAAGAGGTTTTAGCAGTATTTTTGGACCCTTGACAGAAATAATGAGAGGGGATGGGAAAGAATTTAAGTGGACTGTAGGACTAGATAAGAGTTCTAATTTGTTGAAGTAGAAAGTTAAGAGAAATCTATTGTAGCCCTTTTTAATTTTAACAACATAGACTTGTTGCTTAGTTTAGTGAGAAGTTGAATGATGTCAAAAGAAAATATTATGTTTAGGATCAAGAATTGTATGCTGTAGTTAGGCATTGAAGAAGTTGAGACACTATCTTCTTCATATGGAGTTTTTTTTGTATACTGATTTTTGAGCTTTGCAATATTTGAATAGTGAAGGAAAAAAAACCAAATAATTTACAAGTGGGTTGAGTTTTTGTAGAGTTATACATTTTTTTTGAAACACCGAAGTGTGAAGTCTAATAGAGTTAAAAATGCTCTTAGTAGAAGACAACTTTTATAGACAAAAATGTAGATTTTATTGTTGAATCTCTTGCTATAGAGATTCTACCACAAAATTTTCAAAGGGTTGGAATAGATTGAAAGTTGAAGCTATAAGTGTATTCCTAGTAATTAATCAATAAAAACTAAACAATTCATAAGTGTGTTATGTGTATTCTCCATTGTTATTGTAAGATTATTGCATGCTATATTTTCTCTTGCATTATTTATTGCTCTTTTATTTTTGAACACTTGTTTCTTTAGACATTTTGGTCTTTTTTGTGCCATGGGTTGAGTTAATCTTAAACTAAAATACCATTGAAATACATATGGAATCATAGAATCATGGAAGAAAAGAAAGCCCTCTCATCGTCTACGAATAGTCTATGTCTTCTCATTGTAGTTTTTTATAGAGTTATGTTGATATTTAAATTGTAGTGTTGTTTTATTATCAATATTCAAATTTCATTCAGATGTAATTATTGAAAGGCTATAGTGAGGTGTGGTTTTAATTTATGATTTCATTGGTTCATAATTTGAAGTTAGAAGAATTAGTTTTTTTGTAAAAACTAAAGATCTCTTTAGTAATTGGAGATCAAATGAGTCTTTTTAAACAAGTTTATTCTATATCTTTTAGTCAATTTTGGTTTTAGATGGGTTACCAGAATTGCCCCTATAATCTCATTCAACTACATCTAATTTCACTCTCTTTAGTAAATTGGTTTTCAACTTTCAATTATTCTCCTAATTTTACTCATTCCTAATATTATACTATCTAAATAAATGATGGTCATTGGTAATTTGAGAGAAAACATGTAATAACCATTTATAGTCAATTTTATTCATGCTCTATTACCCATCATCATCACAACAATTTATTTTTTTCTTCACATCATATTGATCATAGATTGGGATCAATTTTTTAATAATAAAAACATATTGCATGTATTTATTCTAAGGAATATATATCTATATTTTAATGAATAGATGTTTTACATACACCATATGAAACATCTATTATACATTCATATTATCTAACAATAAACTCTAAGCATTTATTATTTAACATTTATGTCGTAGATGTTTTTCTTATAAACTTAAATGCTTATTATGATCATATTTTGTATATTTGTATCTACATTTATTATGATTTAAATAATATGAGCAATAAATGATGGAATATTGATTACATGAAGTGGTAATAATTATTATTCATTTTGAGATAATTTTGAAAAATTAAGTTTAAATAGTGATTTTTTTTCCTGAAGAAATATTAGATTATGTAATTCTAGGAGATTAAGTCCAATTAAATAGATAGAAATGGATTATTCATAGTTTTTGGATCAGATTGTTAACATTGGTGTTTACGATGATAAATCATAGTGTGGCTTGAAATATTGATATTTTTTTAACCAATAAATTGTAGAAGCCTACACAATTTAAATTAAAATAATTTTTTTTACAAAGCATGGAAGTCTGAATGAAAGAAGAGGAACTAAAAACAGTATTAAGATTGCAGACCTAACAACCCTCAATACATGAGCCTAAAGACCTATATAAACTTATGATGAGGATTGTATACTTGATATATGATTAAAAAAATGTCACCAATATCTACAGAATATACATTAATGGAGCTTGGAGAATAGTGGATAAAATAAGCATTTTAATAAGCCATGTTATCAATGTGTTTCATTGTCCAAGATTTGGCATGATGTTTTTCCTTACAACTAGACCAAGATGATTACACATGAGGAAGTAGGGGAGGAGAGGAGAGGATGAGTGTTCTTGTTGAGTCAAAAAGAATAATGTGTTGATTCGAGTATGAACCCTAGCAAAAATGACAACATCCAACTTGAACACTAGAGATTGAATTTTGGAAGGTAGTTTGAAGCGACTGAAAAGTTGTTATCCATGTGAGCATCAAAGAACTAAAAGAAACTACTTGGAAGATTATTGTCTTGAGCAATAGAAGAGTGTATGTCATGTGTGTATATTTCTTCAGGGATTGTAGATAATAAGGTGTACCTTATGCAATCTTCATTTATAATTCTTATAATGTTTCAAAATTCAAAACTTCATGACATTGGCCCTTTGAAAGGAAATGTTCTACCATCACACTCGTGGTTTGAAATATATATGTTATTTTTTTTTTCACATATTCAAATCAAGGACCTACAAATAATATGCACATGGGTTATGTAGATCTTACAACACCAAGTATGAATTATATTTTATTGATACCTAAATGCTACTCTACCATAATAATTGTTTGAATGTTATGGAATTCAACAATGAAATGAGATAAATTTTAGTACCACATTGTACTAATTGCTAATGTTATATTATCAATTTGGTATTAAACTAAGTCCAAAAGAATGTGGTACTAATGGACCTTTCCTTATCATCAATGAAGTATATTATTGATGTAGCATTGATCTTTAGTTCTAAATGGTCATTTGCTTCTTTCTATTGAATAAGAACCTTATCTTGGAGTGTGAAGGAAATAGGTGTGAATTATGATAATTTAGGGAATTGAATTATGATAATAGAATTATAGTCCAAAATTTTCCACCTATTGAATGGTAGGTAAGGGCTTTCTTTACTGAAACCTTACTATCAAGGTGTTAGAGTGGGGTTGTTACACCAAAAGATTGATCTGTCAATGCGTAATACAACCACTTAACTTATTGTATGTAGTAGGTGGTTACACCCTTCTCACAAATCCCAAGGGGAGCATTGAATATTTTTTCCAAAAATTTCCCTGTCAACTTTACTTGAGGGTTTGAGGATTTGAACCTGTGACCAAGCTAATACTACTTGTTAGAGTGGGATCATTGTTGCATGAAAAGATCGATATGTCAATGTCAGATACAACCACTCAACTTATAGTACACATGAGGTGGTTGAGCCCTTGTAAGGAATCCTAAGGGGAGAATTGAACATTTTTCCAACAAAAGGGTTTTGATAATTATTGAAATGATAATGAATTATTAGTACTAGGGTTTTAAGTTTACTAAATATTAATCATAGCATCTTTCTCTTATATGATCACCCATACCTAATGTATATTAGCAAGTCTTAAGTCTTTGAAAGTAATACTTAATGGCAGTTCACCCCTAGTTAGGATCATGTAGAATCCTCTCAAATATTAAATTGGAGCTTAATATCTAATATGCAACTACAATATAATGAGGCTAAACTTGTTTGTAGCAGAACCATGTTACATTTCTCTTATATTATTATAGACTAGATTTTATAATAATAAGTTTAATATTATATAAGTGAGTGTGATTGAAATAATTTTACCACAAAATGTGATCATTAAAAAGATTTTTTATATTTTAAATGAACATTCTTCAAAAAAATAAATTACTTTTCCTTTTGTAACAAGATTAGAAGACCATTTCTATTATATCATTTCAAATAAATAAAATCACATTTTACCAAAGATTTTAACTAATGATATTACTTAAGAAAATGATGTATCAAATTTATGGATTCATATAGATCACACAAAATTCTTATTTTAATCACTTTTTCAACACTTACAGTAAAAGATCAAATCCTGATACTTCAATTATAAATCAAATATGCCTACAAATTAATAAACTCAAGTTCATTAATGACTAGTCTATTTTTAAATTCTACAAGTACAATTTTAGTAAGAACTAATAAATTATTATTAGATCCATAATATTAAATGAAGGAATGGATGAAAATATGAGTCATTTTGATTGATTTTTCTTTTAGTTTAATACGTGCAATAGAAAAGGGAGATTAACATTTTTTCAATTGTTCTATCTCTCAATTATATCATTCACAATTTTAACTACTAATGTATATAATGATGAAATAAGTAACACTTCATATGTAAGACAACACAACTTTTATATGAATAAGATATTCTAAAAAAATTCATATTAATTGAAGTACAAAACTATAACAAATTTAAACAATATAGTTCTTATAAATACCATTTTTAAAAATATTTTTAAAAATGTCTATATAATTTAATGAATATGATTCAACCTCTTATACTGATAAGAGAATACTTTTAGTTATTCACTAGCTCTTCTTATAACTATTCTGGGTATGTGCAGGATCATGGTCAACCAAACTATGGCCTTAAGTGGCAGTGAAAAACCAAAAAATTAGGGTTATGTCAACTTGCACATAATTTTAAAGTCGTTGTGGACTTTATATCAAAAGTTTGTAAGAAAATAATATATAAGAAATTGAATGTAATTTCTAAACTACTAGGCCTTATCTGGAGAAAAAAAAAATTGATTGGTCAAAAGTTTGGATTTTAATGTAGTACTACGAAAAATTTCAAGGCGAAAATAAAAAGTAGGTGTATGTCTAACCACATTAATCAAATTTAAATGATAATATTTTTTTAATATAATTATAGATATAAAAAGTAGACTCATGCCCGGATGTGACACATTTTTTTAGGTATTTTTATTCCAAATAAATAATTAAATATGAATTTTTTACTAAAACCTTTTTGGAAAGAAAAGTCTCGTGTCTGACCACCTTAACTAATAGAAAATTTTACCAAATTTAATTTTTATTTTATTTTTCTTATACTAGGTGAAGCATAGAATGTGATGCAACTTTTGGATTTAAAAAATGTTATACCGTTTGAAAGTTATAGCTATTTTTCAATTAGTATGTCAATTAGCACTTTACAATCATTTTCATTTGAAAATTAACTAATAAAAACTTATCGAACTCAGAATTTGATAGCAATTATATCGATGGAATCTCAAGAGTGTTATAAAAAAACCTTTTTTGTTTCATTCAATTTTGATGAAAATAACATTGTCAAATGGCTACCCGAAGTCTGAGTGTCAGTGAAACCCTTCTCAAACACATTTTTTGGGTTGATCAAATAGGCTTGGTAAATACTGAGCCTAATCAGATACCCAAAATTAAATTGGGTATCTGATAGGTATCCAATCAGGTTTATGATTTTTCAATTGAAATTTTGGAAGGAAATTTGAGAGGAAAGATATTCCAATTGCAATTTTGGAGGGAGGGAAATTTGAGAGGGAAACTTTAGAGTCTTTTAGAGGGAAATTTATTTGGGGGAAGTGTGGACATTGATATTATTATTAATAACTATTATTATTAAATATGATTATAATTATTATATTATTATAGTAACATGTATGATTATTATTGAATATAATATAGTTATAAATATAATAATAATAATTATAACTAAATATTATATAGTAATATATGTGATAAATATTATTATTATTAAATATGTATAGTAATATTATATGAGTATTATTATATATAATAATATATATGGTTATTATTATTATTAAATCTATAATCTAGTAACATATATAATTATTGTTGTTATATAATTTAATAATATATTATTATTATATTAAAATATACAATATTATATTATTATTAAATACAATATTGTCATAAAATGCATTGAAAGGGATCATAGGTTAACCTATGATCATAGACTATTTTTTGACTGTCAAAAGAATCATTTGGTCTCTCCCAAAAGATAAAAATAACAGAAAAACTAGTTATATAGGTAAGAGTGTTGCAGGACCTCATAATAATGTTCATAACCAAAGTTGAATTTTAGAAATAGATTTGTTAGGAAAGAACTCTCTCCAATGTCACACATTCCATATTTTTTCTATTACATTTCCATCGCAACATCGATAGCTAACCGTCAGTTCTACAGTGTTGCTACCATATATTTGTCTCTATTGCGACAGACAAGTTCAATGACTAATCATCAGATCTAAAACATTTTCATTGCCTATATATTACACATGCAATAGGGTCTCCAATGGTGTATTACCCCATGTGGCTTTAATTTATGACACCTTGAGGCATTTTAATTGTGACAGAGGACCTTGTTGTTGCAACTTTTGATGGGAAAACTCCAACGCCCATCCAACAAGAGCCCATTCCTTTTGGGGTCACTTGGACGATAGGTGGCCATCACAATTGTGACATCCTACTATTGTAACTTAGGCTCAAATGTAGTGGTGTTAGTTCATGGTTTGGTTTGTATCTTCTTGGTTTAGAGATCTTGGTTTCACAAATTGGTACTAACACTTTGGTTATATGAGTGTAGAACTAGGGGATCTTCATGTAGGAGATGAATTTTATGATGTCATGGGTGACTCAGTACCATAGTTGAGTGGGAGTTATTGACATTGATATATTTATTGAGTGTTTAAAGATGTTATAGGTTTGTCTTAGATCTTGTTGCTGAAAAAGTATCTTTGACATTTGCTTGATGCAATTCTTATCGTCATGGTGTGTGGAGATGGTTGTATCTTGAGGACTCATGGGGTTTTTGATAAAGTTATGGTTTATGCTTTCATTTGACATGTTATCCTTGGTCTTAGGATGATTTCATTATTATGTTATCGCATAATCTTGATATGCATTCAGCATTTTGACATGTTATAGTATGTTCATATGAATCATGTTATCTCTTTGGTTGAGATGATTTAGCTCATGTTGTCATATTTATGTTTGTGATCCATGGTTGGAACTTTGATATTGATTTTGGTTTAGTTTCTTGGTGTTGAGTACATTGATCATTTTTTGGATACTTAATGATATTTCTATGTTGCATTTGCAGTTGGCATGGATTGATTAGTTACAAGTGCTCATGGATACTTAGAGATGATGGTGATGTTGATTTCTATTGGATTGGAGAAGTATTTATCGGGATAGTTGATGGTTTCAGCAGGAAGTCCGAGGGGCATTCACCTGATATGGACATAAGAAGAGATTGTTCTTACATGATTCTTGGTTGGAGACTTGGATATCTTGATGAGAATTCTTATTCCCCACTCTTTGCCTACTTGATGGTTTACTACTTGAGAGGTATAGTCCATTGTTTCACTCAGGTGCATTATGCTTATGCTTGTCCTTCATGGATATGGATCTTGAGCTATGGTACATGAGTTAGTTTTAGAGGGTTCATTTGAGAGATGTTTTTAGCATTGGCTATCTCCTTGTGCATATATTGTTATGTTGATTGAGTTTGAGAGATGGTTTTATATTGGGCATATTCCTTGGATTAGGAATGCTTACTCCTTGATTTAGGAATGGTTTTATGAGTTTGATCTTCTTGTGAGAGGCTTACATCTGCAATTAGTTATATTGTTTTGTTTGGGTGTTGTTGTGGCTTCTTGGTTGGAGTTTAATGGAGGAGATCATACTTGCATAGATCACATCTAAGGTGTGTGTACAAGGACATGATATAAGTTATGATTTGCATGGTTTCTCTTTAGTCTTGGTCATCTTCAAGTGGATATTCAATTTTACTTACAATGGATTTGATATTGGTTGTAGATTGATATCACTAGTTTGTGCTCATCTATGTCATGTGAGAGATGGCATGGTTATTCCTTTATCTCTTCCATTTCTTGGTTTTAGAAAACTTAGGAGAGTGTTGGAGACTTGTGATGAGACTTATTATTTTAGGTTATTGGTTTATATGTCATGTATGTCCTTGATACTACAAGGATTCACTCCTTTGAGATGGTTTGAGTTGATTGGTTACAAATTTGACATTATCTTTTGCAATAGGAGCTTCTTTGTATATATATGGTAGGTATTGCTCTTGAGGCTTGTGATTGTAGGTTATAGATTGGATATGTCAATTTTGTGAGATTCACTTGGTATACCTTTGGAGGTATGGATAGTTGGATGGGTTTGGCACTTGTTGTGGGAGTTATTTTAGCTATGGATATTTTGACAACTACGAATACATGTGATTACCTTTGGATCAAGTGTTTATGCTTAGCATTTTAATTGGTATAGGATTTTAATATCTTCTAATGTGACAAGTTTGGTAGCTTTCTCTTTGGATGGTTTCTATGTATGTTTGGTGGTACTGGCATAATAGGAGGTGGGATCATTCATATTTGAGAAGCTAGTTACTTTGATTTTCATTTTGGGTACTAAGATGGAGCGCATGGTTTACTGATGTAGGAGCATCAGCACATGCAAGGATGCTTATAGAAGACAAAATATGGATTAGAGGCAAAGAAGTGTATGAACCAATCAATTGGCATGTGTTAAGGCCAATCATGGGGATGATGAAAATGTAATGAATCCTAAAGGGCTTGTTAAGGACCTTAGGAACTCTAATGGTGAATTAAGGGTAGAAAGGACATATGAATACAAATAATTTATAAGTAGTCTTAAGAGCATTTGGGATAGGTTAAATTTGTCTTGAGGACCTAATAAGAACATTTGAAAAGTTAAATAGTTGTTTTATGCAATAAATTGTAAGTTGGAGAATTCAAATCTTTGAATCCCAACAGTTAGTTCACTTTTTGAGGGAAAGTAGTTTTAATGTGTTTTAAGCCTAACTAAGCATGGAAACCAATTATAATTAGTTTGGATAGTTTTTAGGAAGGTTAATAAGTTCACTTGGAGGCATTATATAGAAGGCAACACCTGGGATTGATCATTTTGTATGGATTATGTGAAGAAAACCAATAAAATACTCCATTTTCAAGCATTTGAGGCTCGATGATTTGAATCTCATTGATTTTATTTTAGTATTGATATATCTTAATCATATCCACATGTTGTTTGATCAATTCCTAATGCATTAGAACTAGTGAAGTCATTTCTAT
Source organism: Cupressus sempervirens (assembly GCA_028749045.1). Lineage (NCBI taxonomy): Eukaryota > Viridiplantae > Streptophyta > Pinopsida > Cupressales > Cupressaceae > Cupressus > Cupressus sempervirens. The sequence continues at coordinate 74,378,198 of CM053790.1, read as the reverse complement.
CAAGTTTGTTGTTGCTATTTTGAAGGATTTCATTATATTACTGACAAGTTTGAGTTTCTAATTAACATACAGATCATTCCATGGATGTAGGAGTCTAATTCTCATTGAATGATCTTGTAACAGTATGTAAACATCATTTCTAACAAGGGTTTGACAAGGAAGTCTAAGGACTAGTGATCACCATTGAAGTTTGTGGAGTAAAAGACATTAAACCCCATGGCTATCAAGCAGTAGTAGAAATTATAGCCATTAGAGGTCATTGTTTAATGATTGGAAGTGATTGGTTATGTTGGGGACAATATTAATCCACCCTTTTTTTATCCTAGCAGTGTGGGGACAACATTTAATTAGAAAGCCCTAGTTTGAGAGGGTTTCGAGGAGCAATTTGGGGATTTTTGTGTTGTAGAAGCTTTGGGTCTAATTCCTCTTGCATTTGTGACATTTATGACCTAAGAAGGGACTATCTAGAGTTTGGAGTCTTGGGAGTGAAAATAACTTGGAGTTTCTTTGTTGAATCACCCTCTTTTTATGCATTTTAGAGTCACAGTGTAGTGACAGTAAGGTATGGTCCAAAGGAACCCTAGGAATCCTTTTGATATGTTGTAATATGGCCAAATGGGTATCTGAAAACCTATAGAGTTAGACTTGTTCTTTGCAAAACTTGAGAGAAAATCAAGATTCTTTATTGCTAGAGGTCTAATAGGGGCAACTAAGCCTAGAAGTCAGTTTGAAGAGATTAGAGGGGTTGGAGAGTTGAGAACAATTTGAAACCCTAAGAATCCTTAAATTCAAGAAAATACCATCTAAATGTATCAAACCTATCACTTGGAATCTTGGTGAAGAGTACTTGTTAGGTTTTGAAGACATTGAAGTACTTGAGGACATGGGAAACACTTGTTAACCTTCAAAAATTAGTAAGCTTGTAGTTGGGTCACTCAACCACCACCCTTATCTTTGCATAAATCATAGGAACCTAATGCTCTAATATTAATTATTAGAAGGTAAAGTCCACGAATACAACTAAGAGGAGGCATTATATAATAACTTTCATCCCAAACTAGAACATCAATTGCATTCGTCAATAATAGAATTTTAAAAAAATGTCTAATTGTCCATGTGCATGTTTTTTTAATTTTATTAAAATAAGGAAATATGTACATTATTTACGTAAACTCAACTTTTATCATATGAATTTTAAAATAAGTACAGTTATTTGAAAATGATGTGTGTAATTTTATATTTCATTTTATAATATAATAACCTTGTTATATATCTAGTAGTATTTTTCTTGTTATGCCTAGTACAACTAATATTTTTCCAAATTAAAATTTGTCCCTTGGGTATTTTCAAATTTCATTAGCTTGCACTCACCCATTAGAATATTATATAGCTTATGATGGAATTTTTAACTTTGACTGCTTTGAATAGCTTAAATGTTATAAGAAATAATAATGATCATGGACTTGATTATAAAGGTGCTCTGAAATTCCAAAAGCATTTCATAATGATTATGGAATTGACATAAATGGTGTTATGAAATTCTAAAGCATAGGATGAGATCATAAGTTCTTGGAAATTTTAATGTTGTGCAACTCTTTCTACTTTTAAATTTTTGTATAGAAATTTAATTAACTTTTATTCTTATTCTTTGTTCTAGTGTAAGACAAATTATTAATGTTCAATTTAACTTCTCCATCTTTTAATATAGATAGAAGAATTATTGTTGAATTCATTAATGATAAATAGATTGCATAGGAAATATAACATGATTGATGACATATAAAATAAAGAAAGTGATATATAGGCTAGACTGATACTAAACTATGACTAATATGCTAGATAACTCTTTTTAAATACAAAGTGATTATCAAAATGACTTAAAATGATTTTTTTAAATATGAATAATTAGTACACTTAAATTGATATAACTTGAGATCTATAACATGTAAGTCAAGAAGCTAGAATCATATTTCTATAAAATTTGGTGAGAGAGGTAAAGATATGAAATTCTAAATTACAAGACTAAAACATTGATATTAATTGATAATTGAGGTAGAAACATTAAGGTGATTTGGACTAAGGAAAAATAGCAAGAAATAAGGTCATTCTAATTTCTAGTGATAGAAAAATAAGTCAAACTAAAAAATTTATTTATATGTTAATATTATTGATTAATTGCATCCCAACAAAATAATGAAAAAAATTCAATTTATTCCCCTAAAATATTGTATCAAACTGAATTTCAATAAAAAATGTAATGTGAGATATATGAAATAATAAATAATTCATATTAAAATAAATGTTTGATTTTAGATCATATCTCTAAAAATATTAGTACTTGTTAACTCTTATAATGAACATATTGAGTTAGTAATAAATTTTCATAGAAGACAAATTCTATTGTTTTAATAATCCAACATATAGGATTTGGCTATTTTCAGCATGTCTTCTACAAAAGTGTTCAAGTTTATATAAGAAGTACCTCCTTTCATAACAGCATTGTTTGCAGACTCCTTTAATTTCATAGCATTTTCATACAACTTATTTCCCATGCAACCTTTCATCAAACTTTTAATTGTACTCTCCACCATCTCCTTTGTCACCATTTTGCATCCATTTGAATCAACACCTTCAAAATCCAAGCCAATCTTCCATACATCTTTGGAGAATCTACAATTTACAAATTGATCAGCAAAATAGGGCCATCCAATCATAGGAACTCCCAAACTAATGGCCTCTATGGTAGAGTTCCACCCATTATGTGTAAGAAAACCTCCTACAGATGGGTGGGAAAGAACCTACAACCATACAAAATTCAATTTAAGATATTTTTAAAATATATTATAAATTTTATTATTTTGTACAATTAAAAATATAAAATCTAATAGAAACAAATATTCTTGTCATAAATAATGTGATATTGAGTATGTAATTGATTTATAGTATCTAATATTTTCTTCATGTGTCATCAAGTTTTATATGCATAGATAAGGTAAATAGGTCTATTAAATACACCTTATCCATCAAATTCTAATTGTGTTATTAGAAGATTAAAAATATACTATTTAAATATTTATAGAAAAGATAAAATTTATTAAAAGCTATTCAAAATTTTAATTTTTTGTTATTTAACATTTTATAATTGAAGGCAAGAGCCTACAATGCATCGATAAATTGCAAGCTTCTAATTTTGGAGATTTTGGATTCAAATCTATTCGAAAGTAACACATAATAATAATTAATCTTAACAATAATATTAAAGAAATAATAAATAATCTAGACTTCAATTAATTACCTATAAAAAAATCATAATTTATATTTTATAATTTATTCATGCTTAAAACATTTAATTATTTTTGTGACATTTTAATCTTATATCTAGTTAGTTATTTTATTTTTTATTATGTAAGAATCAAGTATAAATGAGTGAAGTTTTGAAGTTATATTATACTTTTATAAATTTAAAATGAGCAATAATAAGTTGCTAATAACTCTTCAATCCTGTCTACATTTTTAAATTTTAAAATGATGTAAACTAATAAATTTATTTAAATATTTTATTTTAGTAAAATTTAAATTATAAATCAAATACTAAAAACTTAAGTTAATTGGAGTTTAACTCTTCATACAATATAAATTTTTATGTTTTTGTTCAATATTTTTGTCTATTTATAACTTCAAATTTGAGTGAATAGATTTTTTTTTTCATTTTGATAAATATAAATTTGTAAATAATTTGTAAAATTTTCTCATATTGAAAATATAATTATTTCAATAAGATATCATTTTTCCATAATTATATATTGGATATAGAAAAAAAAAAACATTACCATCTCATAGAATCTACTATACATAGTGCATTACATTGTAATTTCTTTTAATAAACTTAGTACTCTTTTCTTCACAAAACAACCAATCTTATATTTTTGTATTATTAGACATGGTATTGATGCATACATTAATGATCAACCCCTCTATTTCCTTGGATCTCTTTGACTCTTGTTTTATGATGTGTGTGTGCATGTTTGTGCATATATTTTATTAGAATAGTTTGAACATAAATATAATATTAATTGTAATAAGGCTAGGAAGCTTTGAAATTTTATTTAAATATGTTTTAATGACTATGTACGAAGTGAGATAAATTATTACCTTCATGATAACTCATTGATTAATATCATCGAATTATTATTTTGGTAGTCAATAGGATGGTGTGGCATGTATTAATGTGGGAAATATTAATTATAGATCATGGCATGTAATTTGATTTATGTCATGTTTTTGTATATTTGTTTGAGAAGGCATGTATGCCTTAGAATGTTAGTTTTAGGTAGATTGGATAGTTGTTCTTCCATATGTGATTAATTAGCAAATATTTGTTAATTAATTGACTCCTTCTAGAAGCAACTAGTAACCTATTGGTTAGGTTGTTTTAATCAAGAAGCAACTAGAAACTTCTTGGTTAGGTTGTCTTGATCAAGAATCAACTAGAAAGCTCTTGGTTAGGTAGTATAAAAGGGGCTCAAGGGAGGAATTTGGCAAACAATACAAAGGAACACAAGGAGTTGTAGAAGCACTTACAGTGTTAGAAAATGAGTTTGCAGTGATAACAAATAGTCTTGCAGTGTTAGCAAGGGCACAGTGATAACATTGGGGATAATAATGGAGAATATCAATAGGAGAAATTAGGAGGTTGTCTAAATTCTGCCAATGAGAGGCAAGAAATTTTGTATCTCTTAATTTTTTGAACTTAATATATAGTTTCCATCTACAAAACTAGTTTTCCCTTAAGGGTTTTCCTAGGGATGATTTGTCCAAAAATATTGTGTTCTTTGTGTTGTGAATTTCTTTCTATACTTTATTGGTAAAGTTGTAGTTGTGTTAGTTTTCGATATTAGTTGTGAATTTATTTACAACAGTTTAATAATTAGTTATGATAGGAGATTAATAATCAATTACTGCAATAGTGTTAATTTTCACATGATATCAGAGCATTGTTGATAGTAGAAGAGTTTTTCCCTAGGAAAGAAATTAAGGTTTATATAACCTAGTGTAATCTCTTTAGAATTATTATTGCTTTAATCCCTTGAGATGGCTTTAGCTAGTTTGAGAGATCAAGATAGACTGGATGGTGCCTCAAATTTTGGTGTTTGGAAGGCCAGAATTTCTTTATTGTTGGAAGAAAATGGTATCAAGCATTATGTTACCAGTGTTGTAGTTGTACCAATGGATGCAACACAAATTTTAGCATATAAGAAGGATGATGCCAAGGTGAGGAGGATTATCCTCGATGGTGTCAAGGATCATATTGTTCCACATATCTCAGAGCTAGATATAGTGAAGATGTGGGATGTCATTTTGAATCTATACCAAAATACTACCACCAACAGGAAGATGATTCTTAGAGAGAAGCTAAAGAATACTTGGATAAACTAGGGAGAAGATGTTACAAATTACCTCAGCAGACTTAGATTTGTCAAGGATGAATTATTGGAGATAGTCCCAGTGATGATGAGCTAGTGAGAATAGCCCTAAATAGGTTTTCTAAACAGTGGAGTTTCTTTGTTCAAGTTGTCAGTGGATGAGATACCTTACCGAGTTGAGATTGACTATGGATTGATTTCACTCAAGAGGATTTTAGACTAAATCTTGTCAATTGGGCCAACAAGAGTCAAAAAAGTGAGGTGGAATAGGAGAACATTGCCCTAGTAGGGAAAGGGAAAGAAAACAAGGGCTCTAGCAAAGGATCAAATTCACAAAGTGAGAAGAAGAAGAAGGACCTTTTTAAGGTCAAGTTCTTTGGATGTCATGAGTATGGTCACTATGTTAGTGATTTCCTAGAAAGGAAGAAGCAAAGAAGTAGGTGGCAACTTCAACAAGTGCAGAAGAACTCTCTAGTAGAATGGAATATGAGTTTGCACTTATAGCTTGTATGGTGAGCTCAACCTCACAAACTACATGGTATATAGATAGTGGGGCACCATTTCATATGACAAGAGTTAGAGAGTATTTCTCTAGTTATAAGGATGAGAACACCAATATCTAGATTTCTGTGGGAAACTTGTCCAAACTCAACCCATTTGGGAAAGGGATTGTTTAGTTTCAAAGGGAGAATGCAAAGATAATTCTAGTTCATGATGTACTACATGTGCCAGGCTTAGGTATGAGTTTAATTTTTGTATCTATTCTTCAAGATAGGGGGTATAATGTACTCTTTATAGGGACACATGTGTTGATTAAGCACAAGGATTGGAAATCACCCATAACTATTGGAGTAAGGAGTGCTTTCCTTTATAGGTTGTAGTGTGATACTCCTAAGTCACTCATGAGCAACACTAATCCTAGAGATCTTGGAGAGCTATGACATAGGAGGATGGACCATATTCATCATGGAGCGCTTAAACTACTTCATGAGATAGTGATAGGTGTTCCCAAGGTGAGTACAGAGCATGATGATGCATGTAAAGGATGCATGTTGAGGAAGTTTGCAAAAACATCTTTTCCAAGGAGTGACACCAAATTTGAAGGTGTTCTTGATCTAGTGCATTCAGATGTATGTGGATCAATGTCAACAAAGTCTATCAAAGGATATGAGTACTATGTTACCTTTATTGATGATTTCTCTGGGAAAACTTGGATATACTTCTTGAAGACTAAGGATGAGGTTGTCAGTTGATTCCAAGAGTTCAAGGCTCTAGTGGAGAACTCGATAGGAAGGAAGATAAAGGTTCTTCAATTAGACAATGGAGGTGACTACAAAAGAAATAACTTCTAGGAGTTCTATACTAGGGAAGCAATCAAGAGAGAGTGGATTGTGCCTTACAATTCACAATAGAATAGAGTTGCTAAGAGGAAGAACCATTTTATATTAGAGGCAGCAAGAGCTATGCTACATGACTTGGATATGCCCCGCTACTTATGGGTAGAAGTGTGTAGTACAATAGTCTACATTTAGAATAGGGTTCCACACAAGGTACTAGGGAGGATACACCAGAGGAAGCTTTCATAGGAAATAAGCTTGATGTAAATCATTTCAAAATACTTTGGAGTTTGGCATATTGTCATATTCTAGGTGATACACATACTAAGTTAGATCAAACTACAAAGAGGGGGTACTTTGTTAGTTATAGTGAAACCTTAAAGGCATATAGGATTTTTATCCCTAGGATGAGAATTTTTTTTGTCAGACATAATGTTAAGTTCATGGAGGAAAAAGCATTTAGAAGGTCCATAGATTTGCTAGCAAATAATCAGAGTGGGTGGCCAATAGAATCTCCAAGGCCTAGTCAAAGGCAACAAAGCACAAGTACAGTTACTAGTACAAGTGTAGGCTTAGGTGGTGAAGATTCACAGAGCATGGAGCAATAGGTGCAACAAGAAATGCATCTAGAAGACTCGGAGGTTGATATTTCATCCTCTACAATTGGTAATAGGAATTGTGAGGTTCAAGAGACACTAAGGGATACTCAAAAGATTTTGGAAGCTCCTAAGAAAAGTACTAGACAATGGAGACAACCAACCAAGTTTAATGACTATGTGGTATTAGTTAGTTAGTTGGTAGATAGTGAACCTTCTGTTGACATTAAGTCAAGTTTGGTAAATTAGTGACAACACTTATTCAGATAGCAATTTAGTGTTTGTCAAATACTATAGTTTAGACCGAATAGTTTAGTCTTTTCCAAGCTTTGTAGTTTCTGCTGAGTTAATAGCTTAAGTCAAGCAAAGCCAATGTTAACCGAGTTGAATGGAGAATAGTGTCTACCAAGCACAGTTGTGGTAAACAAGGAATACAATTTATACCAAGTCACTAGTGTATATCGAGTTCGAAACTATGTTGAAGTGATTAGTATGGACCTTGCCTCTACTTCTATCGAGTGCATGACAATGCCAAGTAATGGCAGTGGATGTTGTGTCTCAAAAATTCACCAAGTCAATTTTAGAACCTAAGTATCTACATTTGGGCTGACTTTGTAATATTGGTGTCAACTTGTGTAATGGCTAACTTTGTAATAATGTGAATTGGATTGATATATATGTAAATGAATTGTATCATATCCAAGCGTGTAGTAATGATATAAGATAATGTGAATGAAATGCAAGCATGCAAATGTGAATCAGCAGTAGAACTAAGTGTATAGCAAGGCCATATCAGCAGTAACAGAGTTACATCTATCACATAGAGGTGATCAGTACTTCAAGGATCTCAATTAGCAATTCAGTTGTAAGTCAAAGATCTATTGTTTCATCCTAACAGGTGAATTAGCTTCAAATCCTTTACCAAGGTAGACTTAACAGTCTTTTCTTTAAATCTCTTTATCGAGTGCATACTTCATTATATGTTTGTAAAACCTTTAACAAGGTGGACCTAGCAGTTCTAATTGCTCCTAATAGGGCAGATCATCAAAAGTGATCATTGTAAGCATTAACATGCCAACTTTATGCTATAGTACTAAAGTTTTGTGGGTATCATCCCCACCCCAGTTTTACTTTTTATTTGGAAGGTTTCTGGGTCACCAAATCATTGTGTTCATGTGTCATGAATGTTTATGTTTTTAGTTTTTATGCATGCAGTTAGATTTGAGTTAATGTATTAAATGATTATTGGGTTATTACAATTAAGGACTGAATTTGTTAAAAGTTTTAAGGTTACCGATTCACCCATCCCCACTTAGTAACCTAGCATAGTCTTGAATATTTCCAACAATTGGTATCAGAGCTTTGTGGTTCTCAGGATAAAGTTTAATAGATTGAGCAAAGATCAAGGACAGTGGAGATATTCAGACTTGACAAAGCTATTGATAATAAAAAGTTAGATCTAGAGATGGCCATAGCTCAACTCAAGAAAGCAAAAGAACATCTTTCCCAATCCCTAAAAAGAAGGAAGGAACATGCGAATCAGATGAATGACCACCAATATGTTGAAGATAAAATTGAATATTTTCTTTCCTCAAGTAGTTCAAATGAAGTAAATGATGTAATCAAAGAACTCTTAGAAAAGAATGGTTCCCTACAAGAAGAAGTAAGAAAATTGAAAAGAGAACAAGAGATACAGTCAATAAGATTGTGTGAAATCTTAGAATTGAGGAATAAGGAAAAAGAAGACTTGGAAGTAAGGAATGGTGAAATTCAAAATCATTCCCTTCAGCAAAAAAATCTTATTAATTAGCTCTCCAATGCAAATGAAGAAATCATAAGACTAGGATATGAAAATGAAAGGTTAAGGAATGACTTATACTCTAAAAGGAAAATCAATGAAAGGATGAAAGTTGATCTCAATTTTAAAAATCAAATCAATGAAAGAATAATGAAATCCCAAGCAAACATGGATCAATTGAATCAACAAAATGAGCAGAGTTTGTATAGGCAAAAAGGTAAGGCAGGACTTAGATATAAAGAAGAAGGTGAATCCTCCAAACAAAGTGCTCAAAGGAATCAAAGGCCTACTTGCAATTATTGTGGTAAGATAGGTCATACATCAAACAAATATTGGAGTAATGGAAAAGAAAAATTCAATGGAAAATGCTACAATTGTAGTCAGCATGGTCATAAAGCTAATGAATGCAAAGAGAAAACAAAATTTGAAGGAAAGTGTCACAAATGCAAGAAACAAGGTCACAAGGCATCTGAATGTAGATCTAAGTTATTTAATCCAACTGAATAATTTGTGAAGGCAATATTCAGTTGGGACTACAACACTTGGTGTAGATGTCATTACTATGAAGAATACAGACACATTGGCATGAATTTTGTTAGACATCACATGAGAAGAAAAGATACCACCATAAGATGTTACACATGTACTGAACTTGGTCATATAGCTAAGAATTGCATGAATATAGGTAAAATTGAGTATTAAAAGAAAGAAAAAGTAGATAGCATTAGGAAGCAGATGAGACAGTAGTGGATTCCTAAATCTACTAAGCAAGCTAATTCAAGTGATGATAGTCATGTCACTCAAGAAGTGGGTGACTCCACCATTTCCAATTAAGTTCTTAAGGAAGAACTGGAACTGTGTTTTCAAAGTCACATCTTAATCAGTTCCAATTAAAAGGAAGTAAAGATTCATATTGGTATTCAAGATACAAAAGAATCATTAGTAAACAGTTATCACCAAATTGACTTCTCTATCGAGCAAGGTTGGGTCACGGACTCTACCGAGCAGAGTCAGGAGTAACATGGTTATGTTTTCTGAGTTACAAGCTTTCACCGATCAATCTATATAAATAGTGGATGACAGGTTGTCACATACAATATCTCTCATTATACTAAGCATTAATGAGGAGTTTTATCAAAAGGCAAGAAATCAACTTCATTTTCACTATGAATTCAGTATATTGTGAATAGAGCAATTTGCAAAGCATCCAAGCAACCTTGAGTAGAATTTGCAGTAAATTTTTTTTGAATAATTTTCTTAGCTTATCGAGTTACCATGGCATCTAGTAGCAGCAACAAGGTGAAGAAAGGATCTAAAATGTTGGTATGAGGTGTTGAATTGAAAGTCCCTAACTTCAAACTTGTGCCAGCGATCGTCAAAACCCTCGACCCGAATGGAGCTTAGTCATAGATACCACCTAAGGTACTTCTCATAAATGACATTCAAACTCATTTTAGATGTGCAATTCAAGAGATAGGAACCCTAGAAATGGATAATGCCATAAGTGAACTATGTGTGGATGGAATTCTCCAACCAAAACACAAACATTTGGAAGAAAAAGGTTTAACCAATATTCATCACCTACCTCAGAACTTTCAAATTAAATGGATTAGGTATATCCTAAGTTGAGTTCATAATGGTCAACTATGGTTAGAGAAACCAATTTTGATTACAAATAAAATGATACATCACATTACTAGTCTCCCCATGCTCACCAAAGCTAAAACCACTAAAACCCTAGGTCAGGATGAGTTATAAAAGAAAACCCTAGCTAAGTGGGATGGCAGAGGAATGACAATCAGCAATGTAACTTATACAAAATTAAAATTTGGCATCCATGTGATAGCACACAAGATTTACAATTCAAATTGCCTCAATAGTGTGTCTTGTGAAGCTATTGACTTAGCATATAAGGTCGTAAAGAAGAATTTGTCATATGACCTAGCAAATTTGTTGTTGAAGTAGCTTAACAAAAATATGAAAAGCATTAGAGCCTCAAAGAATAACCCATGCAAATTTGGCTCATTGTTGACATGTTTGTTTTTCTATGTTCAAAAGTTTTTCCCCTCTAAAGGCAAAATTGTATAGAGAAAGGACACACTAGTTTTATATTAGATCAATGAGTACATCACTGAAATGGGTGAAAATTTTGACAATATCATGGATAATTATTTTGAAACTTTCAAAGAAACGATGAGTAACAAATTTAGGATACCAAAAAAGTTGGTTGAAGATTATAAGGATGATGTTGCTTTATGGTAGATAGTGATAGAGTATACATCCATGTAGTAAGGCCCAGAGTTGTGTGGGTAAAACCTCTTCCATATGAGGTTAACATTAATGAGGCAAAGGAAATCATTGAAGCCTTGATAAATGAGCCTATAGATCCAAAGGCACCTCTCTTTGGAACCTATGATGAGGCTAAAGAAAGAATTGAACTTGAGATCAAGCTTTCATAGGCGATAAACAAAGGCAAGAGGAGGATAACAAAATTGAAAATAGCAAGCACCCCTCTTATGCTAATTGAAGGTAAAGGAGAAGATATGGAAGAATCAAAGAATGAAGAGGAATCTAAAAAGGAAGAAGAGCTAATAAGGAAAAAAGGAAAGGTGATCATCACCAAGCCACCAAAGCCATCCACTGCAGTATTTACAAGATCTAGGAAGAAAGTAGGAAAATATGGTAGTGATGTTGTCTTCAACTGACCTCCTCTTACATTTCAAGATAGGCTGAAGATACTCATAGAAGGTGCTAGAATAAATAACTTTAAAGCACTCAAGTATGAGACCAAGACTCTAGCAGAACAGAAAGAAGTTGAAGATCTGGTCATGGACAAATTGGGAAAATGGAAATTCTCTCCAGACCAACTAGCATCTTAGATCCCTACAATTTTGTTGGATAAGGTCAAGGTTAGATGGGAAAACACCAAGCAGACTATCAAAGACAATTTTTTTCAAATGTTGAAATAGTTGGTGCCCAACTTGACTGATGCAGAGGTGAATAAAGTATTAAAAGACAATGAGAACAAAATGACTTTAAAGTTCAACACTTGTCTAGTTTTGATGAAAGATATAGATTATGTTGTGAAGAATACTACAAACCTATGGAAGAATGTATTCCATCTTCACAAACCAAGTGAAAATCCTATTGAAATCAAAGATGATGATGATAGTGACAAGAATGAAGAAAATGAAGAAGACTCTACTCTATTTGTCACATTTGAGGCTAAAGAATATCAGGAGTTAATGAAGGATGATGAACAAGAAAAAGAGGATGAAGCTGAAGAGGAAGCTAGGCAAGAAGAAGAAGACATTTCCCCAGTCAAGGTAGTTGCTACTATCATAGCTTCACTTCCTCACTCTCCAACAAAACTTACAACATCATCAAGCATAGAGACAGCTTTAGCAGATTTGGTTGTGACAACCATTGATACATCAAATGTCCAATCACTCCCTGTTACCTCTCAGCTTAGCACATCATAGATAGAAGTGTTTACAACTTCATCCACTAAGCTACAAAATCCTTTAGTTATCAAGACAACATCAACAATGGATACATAGTGTTCCACAATTTCAAGTTCTTTAGTAGTAAGTGTAGTTTTGGACTCTTCAATTTTGGCTACCTTAGTTGTACATACTCTAGTAAGTGCTTCATTTGTAAATACTTCTGTCAGTACCTCACAAGTGCAAATATTTTAATTTTGGGAAGTTTGATAAATACATCAATTTTGGATTCTGTAAGGATTCGAGTTAGTACTCCACCAGTAAGAACTGTACAAGTTTTCACTGTTAGTCCTACTGTTTCCACTATTGTTTCTCTTCCAAAATCTAAAGCATCAACTCCAAAGTTAGTTCAACCAAGACTTTTTTTTAGTGGAAAGGAAATAGATGAACATATAGATCTAGATAAGGAAATTGAAATTCCCAAATGGGACTTTGATAATGCCACTACAGATCAAATGCAATTAGCTAGTCAACTCCTCCATAAGAAAGTAAAACAAAAGAAATTGAGAGAAGAAAGAGACAGAGAATATAAAATCATAGAAAATGCTAAAAATATTTTGACCAAAGCTATAGGTGTTGAAGTTGATTCTTCTCAACACATTTTGTTGCAATTAGAAGAGGCAGTCAAAAAATTCAATGAAGATTCCATTGACCAGGACAAGTTAATTGAGAAAGCAAAAAAGAAGTTTGATAACAAAGTGCTTGAGCGCATTGCTTAGCAAATAACTATTTAGTAGGTAGAGCTTTCTTTAATTTTGACAAGTCTTGAAACTTCTTATACAAATGTAACATCTCTTTTTGCAAAGTTATGTGATGTTACCGAGCATATCAAGGAAATAAAGAGAAAATTGGCTAAAATTGATGAAGATTTGATGGCTAGTGCAAAGCAGTTGCAACTTGACCCTAGTTCAAGCTTTGCACATCATATAAAGATTAGATTCTTATCAAATATGCAGGAAAAATCATTGAGAGAGGAAGCAAGGATCCGGTCTACACTCATAGACATTCAGAACATGATCCTTCCCATCATGGATACAATGCAGAAGCACATTGCCTATTCCAAAACATTGATCCATGACAATAATTTCTCAATTGTAGATCACATGATCGAGCTCTCTACAGAAGTACAAGTTGCTCTTCAATCTTACAAAGTTTTGCAAGATAACTGGGATAAGACCTTAACTCTCATTCTTAAGGTACATTCTGAATTTCTCTCACATTTTGGTGTCTCTATATAAGTAGATTGTCTATAAATCTTCGACATTATTGTCAAAAAGGGGGAGAGACATGTATATAATTAAGGAGGAGAGATATTTGTATATATCATGAGACAAAAATACCATACTAAGAGATATACTTAGTATGACATGATATGTACATTGTATGGGGGAGACATATGCAAAGAAAATGTATATATAACAAAGTTACAAAGACTAATTTTGAAAAATCTCAAAAATCTGCTTGCCATACCAAGTTAAGTATCACACTATGTTGTACATAAGTTTTGGCTAAAATGTGTTTTTGTCACTAATGCCAAAGGGGGAAATTGTTGACATTAAGTTAAGTTTTTTTATTAGTGACAACACTTATTCAGACAATAGTTCAGTGTTTGTCAAATACTACAATTTAGACCGAGCAGTTCAGTGTTTGCCAAGCTTTACAGTTTCTACCAAGTTAACAGCTTAAGTCAAGCAAAGCCAATGTTAACCAAGTTGAATGAAGAATAGTGTCTACCAAGCATAGTTGTGGTAAACAAGGAATGTAGTTTATACCAAGTCACCAGCGTATACCGAGTTTGAAACTATGTTGAAGTGATTAGTATGGACCGTGCCTCTACTTCTACCAAGTACATGACGATGCTAAGTAATAATAGTTGATGTCGTGTATCAGAAATTCACCAAGTGAGTTTCAGAACCCGAGTATCTACATTTGGGCTGACTTTGTAATATTGGTGTTAACTTGTGTAATGGTTGACTTTGTAATAATGTGAATTGGATTGATATATATGTAATGAATTGTATCATATCCAAGTGTGTAGTAATGATATAAGATAATGTGAATGAAATGCAGGCATGTGAATGTGAATCAACAATAGAACTGAGTGTATAGCAAGGCCATATCAGGAGCAGCAAAGTTACATCTATCACATAGAGGTGATCAGTACTTCAAGGATCTCAATCAGCAATTCAGTTGTAAGTTAGAGACTTATTGTTTCATCTTAATAGGTGAATCAGCTTCAAATCCTTTAACAGGGTAGACTTAACACTCTTTTCTTTAAATCTCTTTACCAAGTGCATACTTCATTGTATGTTTGTAAAACATCTAACAAGGTGGACCTAGCAGTCCTAATTGCTCCTAACATGGAAAATCATTAGAAGTGATCATTGTAAGCCTTAACAGGCCAACTTTATGTTGCAGTACTAAAGTTTTGTGGGTATTATCCCCACCCTAGTTTTACTTTCTATTTGGAAGGTTTTTGGGTCAACAAATCATTATGTCCATGTGTCATGAATGTTTATGTTTTCAGTTTTTATACATGCAGTTAGATCTGAGTTAATTTATTAAATGATTATTGGGTTATTGCAATTAAGGATTGAATTTGTTAAAAGTTTTAAGGTTACTGATTCACCCCTCCCCTCTTAGTAACCTAGCATAGTCTTGAATATTTCCAACACCTTCCAGCTATTAGGAGGTTGCACAGCATCAAGTATGGTAGGATGCTATGGTTGAGGAGTATTCCTCAATAATGCATAATAATGTGTGGGAGGTAGTGCCTAGACCAATAGATAAGGTAGTTGTTGGATCATGTTGGATCTATAAGATAAATCATGGTGTAGATGGTAGCATTGAGAAATACAAGGCAAGGTTCATGGCCAAGGGGTTCTCTTAGAAGGATGGAATAGACTACGAGGAGACATTTTCTCTAGTGGCCAAGTATTCTTCTATACAAGTTGTGATCTCCGTTTGTAGCATAGATGAGATGGTAGATCCATCAAATGGATGTCAAGATAGCATTCCTTGATGGTGAGTTAAAGGAGGAGGTGTACATAGAGCAACCAAAAGGCTTTGTAGCACATAGCAAAGAGACCCACATGTGCAGATTGAAGAGAGTATTGTATGAATTCAAGCAGGCTCCTAGAGCGTTGTATGAGTGCATTGACACATACTTGTAAGAAATGGGATTTTTGAAGAGTGAAGCAGATGCTAACCTCTACTACTTGGTGGTTGGTGATGAGATTCTCATTCTTGTTCTTTATGTGGATGATTCACTTCTTATAGGTTCACTAGGGCTCATAGAAGACTGCAAGAGGGACCTTGTAAAAGAGTTTGAGATGAAGAACTGAGGACGTATGCACTACTTTCTAGGCATGGAGGTGTGGTAGATAGATGGAGAAATTTTTTTTGTTTAAGGGAAATATTACATTAAAATCTTGAAGAGATTCGAGATGGAGGATTGCAAAGCCATGTCTACACCCATGATCATGAATTGAATGAAGGTAGTTACATCTAAAAAGAAGGATGTAGATCCCACCCTATATAGACATTTGATTGGTTCGCTTATGTATTTGGTGAACACTAGGCTAGATATAGCATTTGCAGTAAAATCTCTGAGTCAGTTCATAGTTGAACCAAAGATAATGCATTGGACAACGACCAAGCATGTATTGTGTTACTTGCATGGTACAGTTGAGTATGGGATTAGATATGTTCAAGGTGAAGGTATCATGTTAATGGGCTATATTGATGCAGATTGGGTAGGAAGTACAATGGACAAAAGAAGAACTTTAGGGTGTTGTTTCAGTTTGGGATCAGGAGTTGTATCTTGGTTTAGCAGGAAGTAGAAATTCATGGTTTTGAGTTCATCAAAAGTAGAATGCATAGCAGCTAGCATGGCGACATGTGAATCTATATGGCTTTAGAAGTTGTTAGTAGCCTTATTTTGTTAAAAGGTTGAGACTATTGTGATATATTGTGACAATTAAAGTTGCATCAAGTTGTCTAAGAATCTAGTGTTTCATGATAGGTCTAAACATATAGACATCAGATATCACTTCATCAGAAATTGTGTACAATGAGGGGTTGCTCAGCTATAGTACATACCTATAGAGGAGTAGGTAGAATTTTTTTTTAATAAGGCATTGGGGAAGACTAAATTCAACTTCTTCAGAGATAAGTTAGGTGTCATGCAGAATAGCTTCCTCACTAAGAGGGAGTGTTAGTTTTAGGTAGTTTGGACAATTGTTCATCCATATGTGATTAATTAGCAAATATTTGTTAATTAATTGACTCCTTCTAGAAGCAACTAGTAACCTATTGGTTAGGTTATTTTAATCAAGAAGCAACTGGAAACTTCTTGGATAGGTTGTTATCAAGAAGCAACTAAAAGCTTCTTGGTTAGGTTGTTATCAAGAAGCAACTAGAAACTTCTTGGTTAGGTTGTCTTGATCAAGAAGCAACCAGAAACCTCTTGGTTAGGTAGTATAAAAGCAAGGTCAAGGGAGGAATTTGGTGAACAGTACAGAGGAACACAAGGAGTTTTAGAAGCATTTGCAATGTTAGCAAATGAGTTTGCAGTGATAGCAAACAGTCTTGCAGTGTTAGCAAGGGCACAATGATAGCATTGGGGATAGTAGTGGGTAATATCAATAGGAGAAATTAGAAGGTTATCTAAATTCTACTAATGAGAAGCAAGGAATTTTGTATCTCTCAATTTTCTGAAGTTAATATATTTTCCATCTACAAAACTAGTTTTCCCTAAGGGGTTTTCCAGGGACAATTTGTCGAAAAATATTGTGCTCTTTGTGTTATGAATTTCTTTCTGTATTTTATTGGTGAAGTTGAAGTTGTTTTTTTTATATTAGCTAGGAATTTATTTATGGAATTTTAATAATCATTTGTGATAGGAGATTAATAATCAGTGTCTTAATTTTCACATAGAATGGGTCTACTTGTTTATGTATTTATTTTTTTGTTTATTGGGGAAGTCCTAAAAAGTAGACCTAAATGCTTCGTTGTAATTTGTATAAAGGATTGTATTTCCTTGGTTCTAATGTATAGAATGTGTAGAATTATTATTATGTGTATGAGCCTTGATGCTAGATATCAAAGAAAAGATGAAGAATTTTTAGATACTTTGGTAAGAGGTATGAGTGGAATCTATTATAATTACTTGTGTACTTCATTGGAATTATTAAGACAAGTGTGTTGCTGTCATTTTATTCATCATTTGGACTTTTCTTAGTTTCCTATCATATTAAGGATGATATGTAGGACTATGAGTTGATTGAGGTCATGCCAAATGTGAGAATAGACCTAACCCAACATTACTAGTTAATATGGGATCATAATCACTAGAATAATAAGCTTAGATGTCCCTAGTAGCTTTTATTTTTTTTTTTGAAAATAAATGTTACCACTATATTTTTTGTAAAATAATGTGATAATACAAGAAAGGGGAGATATTTAGTTAAGAAATCTTCCACTTCCATAATGATATTCTTACTAATGAAATACATAGAAACCTCTTCCCAATGTTGGCCATGAATAAGAAAGGGTTGCAAGAGACTATGTGTCTTTATTTTCTCCCCTTTATTTATTTGGAAAATCATACATTGAACCATAAATTTTTCAACATCCCCTTGTATTGCTTCCCAAAAGAAGTCTCCCTTGACTTGATGATATGTTAAGAAATCTGGAATCACCACCTATTTGAGATTCACGAGGCTCTATGAGAATTTGTTTATGAGAGTGGTATTCTTGTATAGGAGGACTCAAACATCCCATCTTCAATCCAAAAGACATCCACAAGTATAGCACCAATAATTAGGAAGAGGATTATGTGCATTCTATTTTCCTCCACTCCTAGTCCCCATTATTGTTCCTTATTTTTTCATGCCCTTGCTTGGTATAGTAGTCATTTCATTTTTCAATTATTTTTCGCTCCTTATATTAATCTTTTTTTACCACATAATGTTTGTCAATAAGGCTATAGATTTGATAGGTATCAACTAGGATGACCTAAAATTGATAATATGCCCATGGCTAACCTAACTAACTAGATAGAAATTCAATAAAGATAATATGACTTAATTAGGAGTTAAGGTAACCATAAGCCTACTATTGATAATCATATGTATATTCTATGATTGAGGGTGTGGCTCAACATAATTGTAGAAAAAGGCCGATGAAGGTATATGAAAAATATTAGAAGTTGGAAAAATATTCAAGTTAGTTGTAGAAGAAAATAGAGAAACTTGGAGAGTAAAATGTAGGGTTAAAGAGAGACTTTGCGTGTCAATTAAGTGGGTTTTAACCCAAAACAATTCAATAAATTGGCATTTTCACCTAGATGGAAAACTTGCTTTACATTTTGTAAATCAAGTGAAAAATAATCATTAGACAGAAATTAGAGAGCACAAAAGGAAAAATAAAGTGTCACCCAACTTAAAACACAACATGACACATGGCATGAGGCACATGACACATGACACATGGTGACATGTCACTCAGTGCATACTAAGATGTGTAATAAATTTGTACAAAGGACCATAAAATGTATGTATGTTCATCATTTGCAATGTCTCTAATTTTTTGAAGTTAGCAAGAAACATAAAAGATTTGTATAGAAATGTAGGATGACTTTAGTTAAAGGGAGGCTTGTAGTTATTACTTGTCAATTCATATCATGTCCCTATGTTTTGAAATAGAATTATATGAATATCATGCTTTTAGTTAGTTTTCTTGAAGTAGAGATTTGTAATATTATTTGAATGTGAATATATTGAGGATTGTTGCCATCACCTTAAGCATTTGTTGCAATGGGCGATTTTAATAATTTCTTCATGTGCAAGGGATAGATTATTATTATTTTGAAAAGAGTGGAAATGTTGTGATAATATCAAGAATGGTTACACAATGAGTTCTAGAGGTCTTATTACCATAATGTGATAGTATAATAAAAGATCTTCATCTGTTGATTAATATTGTTACATAAGATAAGTATTTAATCTTTGTTCTACTTCTCTTACAAATGGAACCTATAAATCTAAATGATATTTTTTCTTTTCTTTTTTAACTTATTATGTTTTTTTTTGTCTTCATTTATTGGAAGAGCATATTCACATAAAATGTTCATTTATCAAACTTCTATCAATTTGGGATCAAGATGTCTAAGTGATCAATGCTCAGTATTATTCAAGTTTTAAGGTATCATGCTTGAATTTGATGAAGTGCAAAACACCTATGTTACATGAGAACATATTTTCTATCCCCTAAACATTACATTTTGAGGGTAGTGGGATGAAAAAGAAATGTCACCAATCATGTCCAATTTAAATGTTCTTTTATAGGTAATGGTAGGAAATGTCCCCTTATATTTGGGGATGGGTGGCCACCCTATACACCTACAGATTTCCGGTCATCTCCCTTATCTATTTTCAAAGAATGATTTATTGTCTTCTAAGATCTATAAATGAGATTACCCTCGTTCTAGTGGGGCTTGAAGTGCACAAAGTTTGGAAAAAGAGGGGCAAACGTTTATTAAGAATGAAATAATTACAAGGAGAGCTCAACAAGGAGCTTTGTCTTGAGCAACAAGTTCATCAAATTCTTGTAACAGATTGAGGGGAAGTTGTCCCCTATCCATAATATTCCAGCTCGGAGCATGAACAGAAGCCCATTAGGCCAAACAATCAGTAGCTCTGTTCCATTGACAAGGAATGTAAGTAAAGCTAATGAACTCAAGAGAGGTACAAAAGAAAAGAGTCTGATTAACAATAGTAACCAGCTACCAACTAACATCCTCAAGCTCCTGTGAAGAAAGCAAGTTCACCACCACTTGGGAGTTTGACTCAAAGATAATCTTGTGCCATCCCCACAAGCAACACTGTTCCACAACATATAAAATGGCTTGGGCCTCCATGAGATTGTTAGTATGGTAACCCTTATGCACTAAGAAAAAAAATTTAACTTCAATAGAGCTGCAATGAACCACTCCCCCAATACTAGCAGGGCCTAGATTCCACCAGGAAGAACCATTAGTGTTAATTTTTAGAACTCCATGAGCAGGAGAAGTCCAATGCCCTTCCAGATTCACTTGTTCTTTCCCCTATTGCCGAGGTTGTTTGGGCACTCTTCAATACCATTGAGTTGCAACCCCATCTTGAAGATGAAAATTGAGGCGATTGCATATAGCAAGATCAGCCATATCCATGCCCCCATCTAGCACACACTTCACTTGAATAGTTTCCTGAAGAAAATGTGAGATCTTCCACCAAAGATGCATAACACCAATTTGAACATCTTGGAAGACTCTTTGATTCCTCTCCAGCCAGATATGCCAAAGAATAAACGATGGGCCAGCAATCCAAGCAACATGAAGAAGTCAAAATTAGTTAAACCATTGTTAATTGATTTCTCTTATTGTTATGTTGATTATAGTGAAATCTATTTTTTAATATTTTGATCCTTTGATTTAATGGATGTATCTCCTCTTACAATTGAAAGTTACAAGACAAAAAAAATAAATAACTTTTTCTTTCAGTATAATTTAGATCCCACTCATCTTGCTTATTTATGATTACTAGAAGAAATATGATTACAAAATTATAATCACACTAAAGTGATAAAAGGATGTCCTGGTTATTTTTGACCTACATGTATTATAGCCTACTGTTCTTTTAGTAGATGAGTGTCCAGCCGCTACAATACATCAATACATTAGAGTAACTTGTGCTTAAATTATAAAATCATATACCTCTGTTTATTGAAAAATAAATAGCAAACTACTTACCTCCAGCTGGTTTGTCCAAGTGACAATCAAAGCACGATCCTTGGTTCGATCAATGAAGCCCTCTGGTAAATCCACGGGTTTGCCTTCTGCCATGTCAGATCTCAGAACCCACAAGAAGGGGCAACCAGAAGCTTCCAGTCCGAGAGCCAGTTCATGCAATTGCTTTTCAGATTTTACGGCAATGCTACCAAAGGAAACATATAACACTGATTGCTTTGCTTGAGAATCCAGCCATTGGAAGCAGCTTTTATCTTCTTCCCACATGCTGTACATTGAATTCTTCCCCTCCAAGAAATTTGGAAGATAAACAGGGCCTACTGCCAGAGCAGGGCAGCCATTAATGCTGAGACCCATCTGTGCTTCTTTACGTCCTTCAAGCTCCTCGAAAGTGTTTAGCAGTACGTAATCTGCTATGTTTTGCTTGCGAGATTCATACAGATAGGCACTGTAAATGCTTTCAGAGATGTGTTGTTCTCTGTAAAATGAGGGCAAGTCTGTTGGCCTGATTGGTGGGAGCTTTCCGGGAAGACATGTAATCAGTTTGTCTTTGGATTTCAAATCCTCCTCTATAATAACAGCACAAAACAACAATATTAGAAAGCAATTTCAAGAGATATGCTCTGTTATAAATACTAGAACAAATAAATGTATTCACCTTCAAAGACAGAAAATGTTATCACTTAATCTTAATATTTTTCTGTTTACCTAGAATGCTGCTGCTGTATACATCTACTTCAGTACATTTTTTTCCTGTTGTCTATATACCACAGTACAAAGTAGCTGTATACATGCGTATAGGGGAAACAAATATCTACAAACATTAAAAAGTCGTCTGGAGACTTTTAGCCCTTGAGAGATCCAAAATTAAAATATTTCTTCTTGTACCCATGCTCTATCAGAAGGGTTTAAAAGGTTATGTTGAAGAAGATATTATAATTGATAGAGAGAATGATTTCAAATATAGAATTTGGTGGGGTTTTAATTATAACGATTGTGTCACTTTGTATATAATCACCTCTCTTATATTCTAACATGACAGATTAAGAATATTCAAGAGTATATTTTTAATCTGTCATATTTTTTTGGGGAATATTCAAGATCACTCAACTTTATTTCATGTCTAATTATGTTTTTCCAATATATATTGAATGTTAAGTGCTTAATTTAACTTTTTCAAAAAGAAAATTTTTTCTGAATATTTTTCTACTCATAAAATAGTTCAGTTATATTTTCTATTTAAAAATTATCAATACATTTTTAAGTTGACATGTCTAAAATATTTTTAAAAAACTAAAACTCATAATTGTAAACAAGTTTATGCTTATTATAGACAATGTGATATTACATTATCAATATATTTTTAGGTTAACATGCCTAAAATAATTAAAAATAAATAAAACTCATAATTGTGTACAAGTTTATGCTTATTATAGACAATGTGATATTACATGATTGATTATTTTTTAAATTCATTTTTCAAAGTTATAGATTAGCATCTTTCCAATTTACTTTTTAGCTTGTTTTGTTGATTATTAAATATTTTATTGTGTTCTCTTTTACTGTTGATTGATAGAATCATTTTCAGGCTGATCTGAATAGGCTTCTCTTTTTACTATAAGAACACCTGCATTACTGTGCAACCTATAAGCAATACAACAGAATACTGAATTGATGAAGGGTGATTAATATAAATACTTTACAAAATTGTCTTATTATTTTTATATTCAATTTTGTAGAACTATGTTTCCAATCACGCATCTATAATCAAGATGCAAGTGCAATCTGAAACATTGATGTTTTAAAAGTTTTGCACAATTCTATCTAGAAAAAAGTAAAGCATTATATAGATTGTAGAAATTTGATAGCTTTGACTCTAAATCTATAGATACAGACTTACACTAACTTATATATAGTTCAAAATAATTAATGCAATTTTGCATTAAAAACGACATAAAATATCATTAACATTTTTGAATTTAGAAGTGTTTTTACTACTTTCACAATTGGTGGATAGAATAGTGTGGGAGCTTTAAAAATTTCTATATGCCTCTGATCAAAATATTAAAAACTGGATGGAATATTAATAGTATTTCTTTTTACTATATAAATAATTAAAATTGTAAGGGAAATCTTGAAGTACTATTATGTGGTCTATAAGCAAAAGACTGAAAACTGAGTTGAATATATTTGCTGATATAAACACCATAAAAAATTTCTCACCAAAAATGGATTTATTTGAATCACTGCTTATATTATAATAACAATATCACACTATAATTGTATTTACTCTTATTAAATTCTAATACCAATATTTCTAATCACACAACTGAAAAACAAAATTGAGTGATTTATAGGAGCTTCGGCCGATTGAACACATTCGCGGGGTGATCCTGTATCCCCCAGCGCTTTTTTGTGAATTGTAATCTTAGTAAATTTTATTAATTGAAAAGAACTATTCATCAAAAAAAATATATATTAATATATGGTTATGAGAATGAGAGTAGTACCTTTGACAGGAATATACCCTTGCGAAAGGAGGAAGTGAGCGTTTGTCTGAATGATGGCAAATGCGGTACAAGTAGTCCAGAACACAACTCTCGGCACCCCGAGGTTTTTACAAACCTCCACCGTGCAAGAGAAAAAGCTATCCGAAATGATGCAAGTGATTGGCGGCACAACTTGAGATTCATCTGCTGCAGTTAACAGACTTTCCAAAGCAGGGCCCAACTTTTGCATTGCCATGAAGAGCTCACCCATGTCAGAAGTTCGGCCATGATCAGGTGGCAAGCCGTCTGGAACAGTCAAAAACCGAAATTTGAAGCCCCTTTCTTGAATCTCACGGTCACGTGCGGCTGCATCTTTGGAAGATGCTTTTAAAAGCCGCTGATCTATCCATTCAGTGGTTACAAAAGTTATGAAGAATCCTCGCATGGCCAGCAGCTCCGCGAGATTCATCATTGGATTCACATGGCCCTGTGCAGGACACGAAACCATTACTGCGTGCAAAACGGGCTTCATTTCTTTTTCCTCAATAATCTCACTGACGCCCCTCTTTTCAAATCAGAGCACGAAAAAGTAATTACAGAGTAATATGCCGAGTGAAATTGTTGCCGCATTTATTAACCACTCTTATCCAACCCCCAAACCCAGGTTTAGTATGGCCAACTCGTCGGGTTGAAAATCCAGCAATGTATGTTTAACTTTGTTTTTTATTCTTTCGCTCCTTACGAAGTCCAAAAAGATGCTGTCGAGTGCCACTATTCTTTATTCTTTATTCTTACCTGTATTTCTCACGTGGGATGTTTTTCCGTCTTTCATTATTGCTGCGTTGGCTTGCCATGAAAAGCACGGCCCTTAAAAAAAATATATAAAATAAAAATAAAAATAAATAAAAATATTTAATTTTAAATTTTTCTTTTAAAAAAGGGTTTTCTTAGATGGGAGAGCCCTTCCAATAATTTGTTATTTCTATATAACTTGACACGTGCCATTTGTTTTTTAAAACATTTACTAGTTTTTTCAACGCGTGAGGTCAAATTTCAAGGAAAAACGACTACTTTTCACCAAACATAGGACTGGTTTCAAGGTTTGAAGTCTCCTTATCCAGTCCTTCACTAAGAATTATTTTGGGACCGGCTACGAATATATTTGCACCGGCAGCCATTGGAAGCGTCTATCCAGCCAATCAAATGGCCGTGATTAAACATATATTTCTTGTGATATTGCTATCAGGATTTCTTGTGATATTGATATTTTCTTATTATAAAAATTAAAATATAACAGTTTTACAATTTTTTAATAATTAATAAATTAGAATAAATGGCCATTTGGTCAGCTGCTTAGTCGTTTCATGGGCATCCCATCCCATGGGCATGAATGGTGTCAGTGTCTTTATTCTACGCATTTCGCAGTCAGTTCAATGAATACTGACAAACTGGGCGACGACAAACTGACTTGTCTGCTCAACGTCTAAAAAGCAAATTAAAATCTATATTTAATATCTTTTCCAAACTTTTTTTTTTCTTTGTATGCTTATCCGGTTAGTTTGTTCGATAATTTTAAAAAACAAAAATCATCTAAGTTAAAATCATATTATTTCAACCATGTTTTAAATAGTTTATAGTTGCTGGCTGCGGCCATGTTGTTTACTCCGGCTTCGGTCGATTGAACTCATTCGCGGGGTGATCCTATATCCCCCAGCCCTTTTTTGTGAATTGTAATCTTAGTAAATTTTATTAATTGAAAAGGTCTATTCATCAAAAAATCATATTATTTTACAGTTATATTTTTAAATTAAAACTAATTAAACTAATTATTATTTGTTTTATACTAAAGTAATATTATATATAATAAGGTTTTGATAAATGTATTAATAATTTTTTTCTATCTAAATAATTCTAAATTTTTATAAATTTATCAAAATATTTTTAATCTTATTTATCTAAAAATAATAATAATTTTTTTGCTATCAATATTATTTAATAATTTTATTTTTAAACTAAAACTAATGAAATCAATTATTATTTCTTATAAGACTAGAATGATGTTATATATATGAAATTAAATTTATGAATCTTAAATAAGATTGTTTTATTTGAAAAATAGAAAAAAAAACTATAAAAATCAATCATAAATTATTAATAACCATTAAATATATAAAATTACATCTAAATCTTCACTCAATCCTTAGAAGACTTGTTGTATTATGCTAAACATTATCTTATCCAATATAATATCTTAAAAATCTATATATTTAAATACCAACTTGTTAAGAAGGTTTTGACTTGATATTACTATTCAGGGACATTTTATTTAAGATGCCTAAATTCTGTACATAACTATTTTTAATTTAATTCAATTATTTTATTTACATAATTTGATAAAACTATTTATCCTTTTATATTTAATTTAAATGAATTCAGAAACAACACATTTCTTTGTTTAATTAAAATGAATATTTATTGTTTGAAATTAAAATAATTTTTATTTGAGTGAATTTATTTAATGTTTATGCTATATTTTATTATTTTATCTTTTATATTATTTTCTAGATTATCTTTCTAAATTATTCACGAAAGAAATTTTTACTAATTTAATGTACTTCAAACATATATTGTATAGTCATAATCTTGTAATAGTCTTCTTTTCTTCAGTCTTCACACTTCTTGTTAAGTTTATAAATTATATTAGAACTTAATTCTAATTCATTGAGTCTAAAAATCAAAATTATAACAATTATAGAAAATAAATTTAATTTTAGAAATCTCGCTTATAAAAGTTATAAAAATAGATAGATATAAAATTATATAAATTATTTTTCTCTTTTTAAATATTTATATAAATTAAAATTATAAGAATTATTTAATCTTATTTACAATGTATATATTAAAAAAAATTTAAAAACCATCTCACAAATTGAATAGAAAAATCCCTCACAATATTTTTTACTTTAAAAAAAGTAAAAAATAATCTTGTAATGAAAATCTTGGGTCATGACTGACTAACGAAATCATATTCCTTTTCAACTTGGTAACATTTCTAACATCTTTAAACAACCATTGAACACCTCCTTCTAATGATAAAAGAATATCACCCTCCCCAATAATTTCACAAGCATTGTTATTGCCCAAATATACATTCCCAAACTTATCTTCTTGATAATTTGTGAAGGCTTTCATGCAAGAAGATGCATGAAAAAAAGCCCCAAAATCAAGCAAGAACCAAAATACCATCATTCTTATCATGCATGACATTTGCTTCACTGTCCAAAACCTTTTTTTTGTGCCTTCTTATACTTTTGATAGTCCTTCTTGATATGACCAGCCTTTCCACAAAACTAGCAACTACCTTGTCTACCTCAAGACTGCGATCTTCTAGTTGATTGTGATCTATGGTTGTTATTGTTTCTAACTCTCTAGTTTGTGTGCTAACCATTGTTAGAGCATCACAAGATGAAGACTCTTTGTTGAGCTTCTTCTCATACTCTCACTAAGTAAAGTGGTCACAACTTCATCATAGACCAACTTGCTCTTTGCACAATTTGAAGTGCTAACTATTATAACTAGGACCAACTACATTAGGCAAGGAACACAACATGGTAATAGATTTAGATTTGTCATCTTGAGTCATGCCAACAAAGGTTGCTTGACACAATAAGGTGTTCAACTCATTTATGTGTTTTGACATCACAGTCCCTTCCTTCATTTTCAACTTGTAGACCTTCTTCATAACAAAAAAAACTATTTGCAAATGATGTCATCTCATACATGTTTTGAATTTTATCCCAAACTTCATTCGTTGTATTTTTGTTCGATACATTGAACACAACGCTTTGAGATAGCAAAAGAAAAATTGATTTCATCGCCTTCTCATCAATCTTTTCTCAATCTTCATTTGACATTGTAGCTAATTTCTTAGTTTTTTCTCCAATTGCAATTGACAAGTCTTGCTTAACCAACAAAGAATGCATATGTATTTTCCACAAGTTGTAATTCTACCTGATAAATTTTTGCACTCTCAAATCTTCCATGATTTTGGAAATTAAACCACCAAAATTGATTTCAACAATTGCGCCAAGCTCTAATACAGATTGTGAAGTGTAATGAGAGTGTGAAATGAAAATACAGAGCAATAAAACAAAAGAGAAGACAATAAACACACACAGATTTATCATGGTTCATCACAACTTGTGGCTACGTCCACACTAAGAGTAGAAAATTTTTATTATTGAAATGATGAATTTACAATGGATGCAATAGCATAAATAAAGTACATAAGATGATTAGCTAAAGAGTCAAGGCAATTGGAGGGAAAACACAAGGTAATCGTTGGTCTTCACCATCTCAACATTATGTGATGTATTTTTTTATCTACATGTAATTATATTTGATGTCAACTTTAGAGGATATATTGTTGTGTGTGAACTATTGAGAGCTACTTAAAAACATGGCTTTTGATGCCTTTAGGTCCTTTTTATCTCCTAAAGTGGACCACAATCACCACAATTTTATTTTGGTGGTTAACTTGATTGGAACTATGTTTATAGAAGATCTTTTAAACATGTTTTCTAGATCAAGTGGAAGAGTATGTGTGGAATGGATTGTGTTGGAATGGAATGCATGAACTAGCTCTTGGACTAGACGGTTTTTTTGTTTTCCCTTAATTAGGATTTGTACTAAGGGAGAACGCCCTTGTTATGTTGCTTTCAATATCAAAAAATGGTAGAACATGGGCATTGAAGAAAATGTATCGAAAAAACCCATTATTTTTTATGTCTTACGAATCTTGTCATGACTATAAGTCTATCACACGATCACTTCTTATTATATCTTGAAGAAGAAACATGGTAAAAAGAAAAGTGGCCCTACAAGAAACAAAATGATTCTCGACCTTAGATTCCAATGAACAAATATGACAAACACAATGCATTTGAGAAATATGATAAATAGTTTCTCTACAAACAAGTATGGACCACACACTATAAGATAATTGAAACTTAGCACTGCCTATATATTGGATGATCACACCCTTAAAGTCAAGATGTGTCTTGTAGAAGTGTTGAAGCTTTAAGGAAAGATATTCTTAAGTTGTTAACTATTTGGATCATAGTTAGACTCTATATATCTTATAATATTGATCTCTTTTTATGGGAAGATCATGTTTTTTAATTAAAAAATTATATTGTTGAAATCTATCCTAGTTCATGTTCAAAGTTATGATAGAGTAGAAGCCTTATTGTATATGATTTTTCAAGAATCTTTAGGGGGAAATGAATTTGGGAGTTCAATGATTAATGATTTAATAATTGACTGACACACACAAAAAAAGTAATCAATGTTATTACATTGAAGGAATTACCTCTTTGAACACAATCAACCGACTTTTGATATCAACAATCCATATTAAGGGGAAAATATACAAGGTGATTCCACAATCTACAATTGTTAGATCATTTTAAAATTTTTTACTAATACACTATAATTTTCTTGTTTTTGTATTTGCTAAAAATCCCTTCACCATTATTTTTCTTTTTAGATATATCAATCAAACATATGGGTTAACATAATACCAAATAATTTACAATATTTTCTAGAAAGGATGGGGAGGTAGCTACAAGAACGGTTTTGAAGATTAGAACAAAAACAATGTGGAAAAGAGAGTAAAGAAACACACTAGAAATAATGAGGAGAATAAATTATTTTTTCAAGGGAGATAACTAACATAAAGGGCAGAAGGAAAGGGGGTTTATAGAGAGACACTTGACTTCAAAGGGAGATGAGAGGAAGGGATGAAATCAAACATCAGTTTGTGTTTTAAAATAGTTATGAACTACAATCTAGAAAGGGGATAGTGCAACATGGATGGACTTACTAAATAAAGAAGAGAGATAGGTTACATAGGAGGAGTCTTGTACATGGGAAGGAGGAGGCCACAAGAGGTGTTGAAGAAGACATAGAACACTACTAAATAGATAGTGTGTGTGCATCATAGGTACAAGGAAGAGGAAGGAGATATTTGCATAGGGAGTGGGAGGAGTTAAGTGCATGTTATGGTTGAAGAGCCAATTGAAGGGACATTGTTGTAGTGAAAATCATTATCCTACAAGAGTAATGAGATGCTTGATTGATGAGATTGTGGCTTGATATTATTTATTTTGATAAGAATTTATTTGTATGCATACAATACTTGCATAATTTTATTGTGTTGTGTCATTTTATTTGAGATTATAATGATCCTTGTGAGTTATAGTATTCATTATATTACTTTAAGTCTCGAAAATTAATTTGTTGTCATCGAAGTAACAAAAATGTTTATTTGGTCGTTGTCACCCTAGAAATAGGAAAATATGCAAATATTTGTGAATGAATATTTTACTACCATCATATATATTATGCAAGAAGGATATATAAGTCAATACTAATAACAAAATAGAAAGAAATTTTACTAAATTAAAAGAAGACAACGTACTATCTTATACTAAAAATTATTAAATTTATTACTACTTTAAATTAAGCAATTCAAAAGGATGCAAGTTAAAAAACACATACTGTATGTGACCAACCTTTCCACAAAACCAACAATTGTCTTGTCTACCCCAAGACTGTGATCTTCTAGTTAATTGTGATCTATGGTTGTTATTATTTCTGCCTCTATGATGAATTCTTCCTCTAGTTTGTGTGAGAACCATTGTTAGAGCATAGCTAGATGAAGACTCTTTGTTGAGATTCTTCTCATATTATCACTAAGTAAAGTGGTAACAACTTCATCATAGATTAGCTTGCTCTTTGCAAAATTTGAAGTCCTAACTACTATAACTACGACATCCCAAATACATTAGGTAAGGAATACAACAAGGTGATAGCTTTAGATTTGTCATCTTGAGTCATACCAACAAAGGTTTCTTGACATAATAAGGTGTTAAACTCATTTATGTGATTTGAAATCACAGTTCATTCCTTCATTTTCAACTTGTAGAGCTTCTTCATAATAAAAAGATATATTCGTAGATGATTTCATCTCGTACATGTTTTGAAGTTTATCCCAAATTTCATTTGTTGTATTTTTGTTCGATATATTGAACAAAATGTTTTGAGAAGCAAAATAAAAATAGATGCCATCACCTTCTCATCAATCTTTTCCCAATATTCATTTGACATTATAGCTAATTTCTTAGTTTTTCCTCCAATTGCAATTGACAAGTCTTACTCAACCAACAAAGAATGCATATGTACTTTCTACAGGCTGTAGTTCTACCCAAAAAATTTCTACACTCTCAAATCTTCCATGATTCTGGAAATTAAACTACCAAAATTGATTTTAGCAACTATTCCAAGCTCTAATACCAATTGTGAAGTGTAATGAAAGTGTGAAATGAAAATAAAAAATAATTAGACAAAAGAGAAGACAATAAACACACACAAATTTATCATGGTTGATCACAACTTGTGGCTACATCCACACTAAGAGCAGATGAATTTTATTATTCAAAAGATGAATTTACAATGGATGCAATAACACTAGATAAAGCACATAAGATGATCATCTAAAGAGTTAAGATAATTGGAGGGAAAACCCAAGGGAACCGTTGGGCTTCACCATCTCAACATTATGTGTTGTATTTTTTATCCACATGTAATTATATTTGATGTCAACTTTAGAGGATGTATTTTTGCATGTGAACTATTGAGAGCTATTTAAAAACATGGCTTTTGATGTCTTTAGGTTCCTTTTATATCCTAAAGTGGACCACAATCACCACAATTTTATTTTGGTGGTTAACTTGATTGGAATTATGTTTATTGAAGATCTTTTCAACGTGTTGTCTAGATCAAGTGGAAGAGTGTGTGGAATGGATTATGTGAACATTTTGTAAAACTAAATGTGAAGATCAATTTGACAATATGGCTTCATAATCATATCATTCAAAAAATTAGTGTTTGACGCACCAAATGTATGGATAATGTTTTTAACAAAGGTTCTTGAGATGGTGATTTAAGGGTGGATTCCTTCTTGTATAATTACTAGATACTATGTATTGAATTATTGTTCATATTGATTCATAATATACTCATATATCTTGTTAGAAGACAATGAACCCTTCTAGGAAGATTTGTATCTTGCTCATAGGAAGTGGGCTTTAGCCTACAAGTCCTTTGTATTTTGATCTAAGGCTGTGTGCCTTAGTCTACAAGTAAAACAAGAAGTGAAAATCTACCTTGGCCTTGAGCCTAAAAGATTTGTTGTAATATTTCTCTTCACCTTGTGTGGATTGGGTCTCTCTATGGATTTTCCCTCCTTTGGTTTTCCACATAAAATATTGGCACTCATGTGTATGCAGTTTATTATTTTATCTTTATTTGATATTAGGTTGATAAAACTTAATTGATCTTGAAATGGGAATTAAAAAGTTTGATTTTATGTCCAAGACCAATGCACCTTCCCCCTGTCATTCTTGGGATGTGTTCAACACATTCAATATATTTGAAGGAAGTTAGAAGCTCAAAGTTATATTATTTTTGGTCATGTTTGAATATGAAATTTGATGCATCCCTTATAGCATTAAGGTGTTTATGTGGAACTCAAATTAAATAAAAAAATCTAGTTGGTTGAATTATATTTTAAGCCCCTTAGACAAAAGGTTCTAACCTTGACAAATTGCTATATAATTTTATATTTTTGGTAGACAATGTGCAATACATAACTACTTTTACCACTCTCTAAATAACACGATTGTGGAAGATTATAATGCAAGTATTTTTAGTAGGCTACTGATTCTAATTGATGTATCAAATACAACACTAGAAAGACCTTTATTGCCACTTTAAAAATGACCGACAATCACACACACAAAAATGAGATTCTTATCTAGGTTAACATTTTCTATTTCATATGGACTGTGGCAAGAGTGGAGTGCTTAGGGTTTCTAGAGTTGGGGATTCAAGTGAAGAAGATAAAAATGTGGATTTGAAAGAGGATAACCCAGATGGAGGAAGGGGAAATTTTTAGGGCACATTTCCCTTGGGGGTGTTGCATCCATTTTTGATTTTTTGATTGCTTCATGTGATAAGATAGTTTGGGTCCATGTTGCTTTCATGGGTGAGATATTTTTTGGGTGCAACCATTATCTTCCTCCTTAATCTCCTAATGGGAGGTTTGGCTTGGGTAGGTTTGATGGCTTTGCTGGGCAACTAAGCTTCTTTGTTGTTGATACCCACTATGCTTTTTGGGTTCAAAAACCTGGTTTGCATCACTATGTATGCCTCTTGGGGGCATGTTATGGATGGGCTTGCTTTTCTCAGAAGCAACATGGTTTTATTTTGATTGGATTTTTTGGGCTCATCGCTCCTTGTGCCCTCTCTTTAGGCTTTGGAACCTTTATGGGCCTAATGTGTTTGAGGCCCAGACCCCTTCTTGATTGGGTCTCTCCTCTAGTTAATTTTTCTATGTGTTGCTAGGTGGGAACATTTTGGTGGGATTTTTTCCCTTCTATTTCTACTTCAACGAATTAGAAGACCCATGGTGATCTCAGTGTTTTTAGTTCCTTGAGGATATCAAAGTTTTATGCCCATATCTTCTTGAGAGCTCATTTTTCCTTGGTTGTCTTTTTGTATGCTAGGTGAATGTTAGTGATTTAAAAGGGAACTCATTGGCTCTTAGTTGTGTTTTGTTAAGAAAATAGTTCCCAAGGTTCTTCCCCATTTTAGAGTCACAGGCTTTTTAGTTTATTTTATTTGGTGGACTTTGAGATATCCTTTAATTTTGCTCCTAGAGACTTTTATAGAGGTCAATCTCCTCATTTTTCCCCTGTGGCATGTTTTGGAGGCCCTTTGGCATGAGGGTTCTCTTATGCTTCTTTGACACTCTAATCCTAGGAAGTGGATATGCCATCTATTTAGAGTATGGTATACTTTGCAAGTGTAGCTACTAGTGGATTGGACATGGCCTCTACTAATGCTAGTACTTAGAAGGTGGGGTGGTTTTGGTGTCAATCTTCTCTAAAAAAATTATCCCTCCCTATTTACCCTATTGAGGTGGCATCCCTTTCTATAGAAGTGGAAGGGAGCTATGAAGGACGGTTGAGCTATGAATTAGTTATATAACAATCTAAAACATTTATCCTCTTAAGAAATTTCAACCATTCAATCAAAGTAAACAACAACCATAAAGAGATGCATACACACAATTACACAAGATATGTTGACCAGGGAAACCCTTGATCAAATAAAAAATACTGGTGGGAATGATGCCCACAAAATGATGTATTAATATGAATATTCCTTGTTAGAGGATGGACCCTATTAGGAGTCTATTACAACACTTAGAACAAGAGGCCCCATAAGGAGACTTTGAATCACTATTACGAGATTCCAACTTTGTTAGGAGTTGTAGAAGGCAGTTGAACCCATTGTCAAACAACTTCAGGATCTGATCAACAAACCCACTATCCGATTGACCCCAGTAATATTCCTTTCAGAATAATAAATGTGTAACAATCTTTTACTTCTTCCTCTTGTCTAGTATGTCATACTTCTTCACCTTCAAATCATGTAATCAGGTATGGAATTCTGTAACTATCAACAATAACCCTTAAGGTCACTTACATTAGCAAAACACTCTGCTCTTCTGCTACTGAATTCAAAACTCTTCTCTACTCAACGATCTCAATGATGATGTCTAAAACTCGAAAAACATCTTTCCTTTATACCACACTCAATATTAAATCCTTGAGTCAACTTCACACTTTATCATCATACGTTAATTAAATGAAATACATATTTAATTAATGCTACTGGCTCATAGTTATACAAAAAAATTCACATGTGTGAATTCCATACATGTGCACTCTCTGATGTCATTAGCGGTAAGTATACTACCTCCAGTCAAATGTAAAACTCTTTATATCAATTACAATGAGGTGTATCAATCATGCAATAGGAACTGCTTTCCTAGTGCTCTGTTTCCATGTGGTTCTCTATATATCAACCATATCTTCCATAAATTGTCAATTCAAGTTCTACGCACTTGCCCAAGTGACAAATAGATAGTGCAGTATGTGCTGGTAACTACGCATAAGCAGATAAGTAATGTATTGTCCTAAATACAAAAATCATAGTCTACTGCTCTATTAGTCTTTTACAAACTCATTACTATGTTTTCATCAATGAAAGACATAGTTATAGATACATCATAACAATGTTCTATAATACTCCCTCATAGCATCAATATTCATGATAACAATCTCCCCCTTTGGCATTGATGACAACATAGATGAAAAATATCTAGTTCCAAGAGTACCAAAAAGTTTCTTCATCAATCAAATTTTGCTTCATGCAAATCTCTATTGCAACACTTCTCCCCCATAGTACAATATTTTTCATGCCATACTTCTCCCCTATTGACATCAATGTCAAAGATAGTACACAAATGGTTCAATTTTTTTGAACATACAATAATCTATTAGCACAACCACAAGCCAATCTATTGCTTTACAACTTCTATAAACAAAACAAGTGTCTAAAGATAGTTATGCATACCAATTACCAATTACCAAGAGTCCTTGAATAACTTTGTTCATCACAGATACTCCCCCATTGAGGAAGCATCAGCATTCAATCCAGTCTAACAATGGTGCTATTTACCCTGGACTAATGCACTTTTGCATTTTCTATTCTGAGCTAGGTAGGGGCATAACCCCAAGCATGCTTCTTAGGTACTCAAATCTATCCTTTGGTAAGGCCTTTGTGAAAATTTCTGCAATCTATTCCTTAGTGTTAATGTACTCCAGTCTGATCTTTTTCTTTTGTAACTTTCTCTTTTAGCAGATGATACTTTATAGAGATGTGCTTAGTCTTAGAATGCAAAACAAGATTCTTAGACATGTTAATTGTACTTGTATTATCACAATAAATGATACCAGGTTCTTTGAATGTAATTCCAATTTCCTTCATCATCTACTTCATCCATATGACTTGATTACAATTGTTCATTGATGCAACATATTCTGCCTCTGTAGTGCTTTGTGAGGTGTGATCTTGCTTCTTACAGAGCCAAGAAACCAATCTTCCACCAAGAAAAAATGTGCCTCCACTGGTGCATTTTTGTAATCCCTATCTCTGGCCCAATCAGCATTAGTATAAGTGCAAAGAGTAAATTCATTACTTCTTTCATACCAAATGCCATAATTAGATGTTCCTTTTAGATATCTGAATATCCTTTTTATTGTTGCATAGTGATATTCTTTAAGACCAGCCTAAAATCTTGCCACAAGTCCAACTACATCAGCTATATTAGGTCTACTATGGGTCAGATACTGCAATCCTCCAATCATACATTTGTACTTCTTTTTTTCAACAGTATGTGTTATCATAGGAGTTCCAACAGGTTTATAGTATTCTAGACCAAATCTCTTTAACAAATCTTTTAAATACTTTGTCTGAGAAATAAAGATTCCTTCTTTGTTTTGAACAATTTTCAATCCTAAGAAAAATTTCATTTCCCCTATCATGCTCATCTCAAACTCATTCTTCATATCTTTTGAGAACATGTTACTATCTTCATCATTTCCTCCAAAAATGATATCATCAACAAATACAATAATTATCAACAAACCATCTTCTATTTCTTTCAAGTACAAGTTACTATTTGTTGTTCCTTTAGCATATCCAAGTTTTGCTAAGTATTTATCCGACCTTTCATACCAAGTTCTAGGTTCTTGCTTTAATCCATACAAGGCTTTCTTTAATTTGCAAACCATATCCTTCTCTTCTATCAAAGGAAATCCTTTTGGCTGCTCTATATAGACTTTTTTTTTCAAGTTCTCCATTCAAGAATGTTGACTTAACATCCATCTAATATACTTTGAAATTTTTATTCACTACATATGCTAAGAAGCTTCCATTCTTGCTACATTTGAATATATTTCCTCATATTCCTTCTTGTTGAGAGTAACCTTTGCATACTAGTCTTGCTTTGTTTCTTATTACTTCTCCTTGTTCATTCATTTTATTTCTAAATACCCATTTTGTACCAATCACATTTTTGTCCTTGGGTCTAGGAACCAATTCCCATGTGTCAATTTTTATTATCTATTGAAGTTCTTCTTCTATTGCTTTCAACCAGTGATCATCCTTCATTGCTTCATCTACACTTTTTTGTTCAACTTGAGATATTAGGCATAGTTCTTCATTGATTCTACTTCTTGTCATTACTCCTTTTTCTTTACTTCCTATTATTTGATCAACAGGATGATTTCTCATTACATTCTTATTTGGGGTAGGAGTTACTACTTTAATTCTTATTTCAGGTACCGTGCTCTATTCTTCCCTTACTTCCTTTATTTGCACATTATTCTGCAAGTCATTGTTAGTCTTGAGAAATAATTCATTTCTTATATTGGTTATCCTAGAATAATCATCTCCATCAAAGTTATAGTCCATCATCTTTTCCTAAAATTTTCATCTATTTTTACATTTGCACACTCTACTATAGTTTTTGTTCTATAGTTGAGACATCGGTAAGCTTTACTCTTCAATGAATAACCAAGAAACATACCTTCTCGCTTCTTGGATCAAACTTACCGATATCATCATCTCTTTTGATGTATCATTTGCTTCCAAATATCCTGAAATATTTGACTGATGGTGAGTGACAAAATTATAACTCATAAGGTGTTTTCTCCATACCTTTCCTAATCCATACTTTGTTCAGTGTATATACTATCGTATTGACTGCCTCTCTCCAAAAGGTCTTTGTAAGAATTTGCCTTAGGGAAAAATTCACCCAAGAACTAAGAACTCAAACATAGCACAACTATAGACCAGAAAGGAGTATAATCAGAATAATGATGTATCCAATTCAATATGCATTAAAGTACACTAGGAGTGCCTGTATATAAAGGCCTCTGAGATGCATCTAGAATGCCTAGAAATTAGCATCATGATAAGTCATACAACTAGGCACATGTCCACCAAATATGGGTTATCCTCCATTAGGCACATAAGTAAGTGTGATGATGAGAGGATAAGCCTACAAGGGTGTAACACGCAAATTTATGTTGTAGACAACATGCATTAAAAAGGGAGTCCAAATAACTGTGTTGTCAACATGACAACTTAGTGAATGATGCAAACTCCAATGTTGTAGACTTCATGTGTTGAATTAGAGTTGCGTACTTCTATGTTGTCAACATGACAACTCAAAAAGGTGTGCAAAGTCCTAAGTGTCTCACAAAATAAATAATAAAATAATAAAATAATGCATTAACCTAAGTAAATTTAAACTATAAGTGTAAATAGTAAATACTTATTTACACTAACACCCTACCTTAAGTGAAACTTAGGGGAATGCCCTTAAGCTTATGAAAACTAGAATGAAATGCACAATGGGTCTAGGCTAATAGGCCATGTTAGGTACCCATGTACATAATGAAATGGAATCTCTCATAAAGTGGAGAAAAAGGGGAAACCTCATGGAAAAAACCCTCCCCCGAAAAGAGAGATGAAAAACAAGATACATGGATGGATGGAGTAATCAAGAGCCCATCATTATGACATACATCCAATATATATGATAGTGAAGAATGAGAAGAACAAAAACTCATAAGAGGAAAATGTCCCCCCCATAAGAAAGAAGAGGAAGAGAGACAAGGTAGTCCCCCCCACCCCCCACAAATGAAGAATTCCAACTAGTGAGTGTTGTTCTAAGGAAGAAGTTGGTCCATGAATGTTGAATGATGTTCACCCCCTTTGGAAGAAACAATGGCAGTGGTACTTGTGAGATGCTTCCCCTATGTGTGGAAGGAATCTCGATGATGAAAGGTATCTCTAAAACTTGTTCAAGTGTCCCTATGTTGATATTGATGGTGGCTCCTTCCAAAACTGCTAAGAAGAAGTGCATATAAAACAAGGATGCATATAGAACCTATCTCAAAGAACCAACAATATCCTCAAATGATAAAGAGATCTCCTACAATTGTTGTACATAAGGATCCACAATCACATTAGCCTA
Organism: Cupressus sempervirens; assembly: GCA_028749045.1. Lineage (NCBI taxonomy): Eukaryota > Viridiplantae > Streptophyta > Pinopsida > Cupressales > Cupressaceae > Cupressus > Cupressus sempervirens. The sequence goes on along the minus strand of CM053790.1, from coordinate 74,339,245 downwards.
TAAAGACTGATCATGTAGAGAATGTACAATTAGGGTCAGAGTGACCCCTCGCAACAATTGTAGAAGGATTGTCCTCATCAAAGAGAAGCAGTATATCATCAAAGAAATCTCTCAAATTGGCTATGTGTGACTCCATGAACAAACCTAAAATGTCAGTCAAAAAGTCATCACTTGAGGCTGGAACTAGAAGACAAAGTGTACCCTAATGTGTTGAAGTATATGAATCTGTCATTGTGGCAATAGATGAAGAATCCACTTATGAAAGAAGATGAATATCATCAAGGATGTCTCCCACATCTCCAATGTGAAACTCCATGAATAGGCCTGCAATGGCAGGAAGGAAGTCATCACATGAAGGTAAAGTAGGAAGACATAAAGGGTCCTATAGCACTGAATCTGAAGAATATATGGCTGAAACAAGATTAGTAGGAGCAATAAGAGCATCTGGAGGTGTGATCTCATCTAGAGTTGAAGAAACCATAGCTGAAGTAATTGGATGTAGACTGTCTTTTGGAGATGGAGGAACACATGGATCTCCATATGCTTCCCAAATAGACATCCAAATATCATAAGGAAAACTTTCCATTCTAAGAGGAGCAAAAGATTCCTTACTCATACTATTATACAGAAAGCAATGAAGGTGCACCAGATGTGTCCAATTGAAATGTGGTGGCAATGAATAGAGATAAGGAAGCAATTCTTGATGGTCTCTTAGATGATCAAGTATCAAAGCACTCAATTTGTGATAGTTCCTTGTTGTCAACTATGGTCTAATAGCATATTGACATATCTAACAAGACTCCATGAGATCAATCAATGAACCTCCCAAAATGTAAACAAATCAAAGAACCTCCCCTAATGTATGATTTGGCACTTAGTGCGATAGCCACATGCCAATTTAGGGCCTATTTATGAAAGTAGTATTTCTATCCACATAACCTATAATATGATTATAGATCTAGAAAGTAGACAAAAAAATGCATGTTCAAAAAAAATGAAACCTGATTTGGAGTCCAAATGAGCCTATACTAAGCATTTTAAGCGGCAAAAATTTGAATTTGTATGTTGCAAAAAAATTTAGGAACAAAGATCTCAAACCATTTGTACCAATGTGTAGATCATGAAATTCTACCCCAAAACAAAACAAAAAATGCTCTAAAAAAGGAGTCCATATGAGGGAGATATCGTTATTTAAAAATTGCTCTTAATATTTTTTTTGAATCGCTACTATTGCACCTCCAAAAATCAAATGGCTCTAGATTTTGCCTCAGATGACCAATTTGGATGAAACAAAATTTAATTTGAGGGTTTGTTTGACCTTCTAAATGTGATGCAAATATCTGATTTGCACCAGCAAGCACCAATCTTCACTTGCAAAAAATCTCTCCTATGGCGCGATGGCCAAAAAAATTCTAGAAAATAATGCAAATCTGAAAAAAATGTAGAGATGTAGATGAATAAAAATGCAGATCTGAAAATTAAATGTATAGATCTGAAATGATCATACGAATTCTACAAATCAGTCCTTCAGGTGCTAGTTTGCAAAAAAAAATTGCCTCATAATCAACTTTGGCCTAGGGTAGGCAACTTTATATCTGATTTTCACCGAATCAACATTCTGGATACAATGGCGAGGTCAGATTTGGCTCTAGACACTCTCAATTTCTATGATACTCTGGATTTGGGCTAAGGTGCTAAAGCAAGAAGATGGTCTCGAATGGCTATGTGAAGAGAAATTCTCCAAGAGCTCTAATACCATGTAAGAATTTTCCTTAGGGAAAAATTCACCCAAGAACTTTAAGAATTCAAACACAAGCACAACTGTAAACTAGAAAGGAGTATGATCAGTATAAAGATGTATTCAATTCAATATGCATTAAAGTACACTAGGAGTGCCTATATATAAAGGCCTCTGAGATGCATCTAGAATGCCTAGAAATTAGCATCATGATAAGTCATACAACTAGGCACATGTCCACTAGATATGGGTTATCCTCCATTAAGCATAGAAGTAAGTGTGATGATGAGAGGATAAGCCTACAAGGGTGTAACATGCAAATTTATGTTGTAGATAACATGTGCTAAAAAGGGAGTGTGAATAACTGTGTTGTCAACATGACAACTCTGTGAATGATGTGAACTCTAGTGTTGTAGACTCCATGTGCTAAATTAGAGTTGTGTACTTCTATGTTGTCAACATGACAACTCAAAAAGGTCCGCAAACTCCTAACTGTCTCACAAAATATATAATAAAATAATGTAAAACAATAAGATAATGCATTAACCTAAGTAAACTTAAGTAAGTGTAAATAGTAAATACTTATTTACACCAACACCCCCCCTTAAGTACAATTTAGGGGAATGCCCATAAGCTTACGAAAAATTAGAATGAAATGCATAATGGGTCCTGGCTACCAAGCCATGTTAGGTACCCATGTACATAACAAAATAAAATCTCTCATAAAGTGGAGAAAGAGGAAAAACCTCATGGGAAAAACCCTCCCCCAAAAAGAGAGATGAAAAGAATGATGCATGGATGGATGGAGTAATCAAGACCCCCACATTACGACATACATCCAGTATATATAATAGTGAAGAATGAGAAGAAGAAAATCTTATAAGAAGAAAAAGTCGCCCCCATAAGAAAGAAGAGGAAGAGAGACAAGGTAGTCCCACCCCCCAAATGAAGAATTTTGACCAGTGAGTGTTACTCTAAGGAAGAAGCTGATCCATGAATGTTGAATGATGTTCCTTCCCTTTGGAAGAAACAAAGGCAGTGGTACTCGTGAGAGGCTTCCCCTATATGTGGAAGGAATTTCGATGATGAAAGGTATCTCTGAAACTTGTTCAAGTGTCCCTATGTCCATACTGATGGTGGCTCCTTCCAGAACTACTAAAAGGAAGTACAAATTGAGCAAGGATGCATATAGAACCTATCTCAAAGAACCAAGAGCCTTCTCCGATGATAAAGAGACCTCCTGCAATTGTTGTACATAAGGATCCACAATCACATTAGCCTTTAAAGATTGATCATGTAGAGAATGGACATGAGGATTAGAGTGAGCCCTCACAACAACTATAGAAGGATCATCCTCATCAAAGAGAAGATGTATATTATCAAAGAAGTCTCCCACATCTTCAATGTGAGACTCCATGAATAGGTCTGCAATGGTAGGAAAAAAATCATCACATGAAGGTAAAGTAGGAAGACATAAAGGGTCTTGTTGCACTGAATCTAAAGCATCTGTGGCTGAAACAATATTAGTAGGAGAAATAGGAGCATCTAGAGGTGTGATCTCATCTAGATTTGAAGAAACCATAGCTGAAGTGACTAGATGGAGAATATCTTCTAGAGATGGAGGAACACATGGATCTCCATATGCTTTCCAAATAGACATCCAAATATCATAAGGAAAACTTGCCATTCTAAGAGGAACAAAAGATTCCTTACTCATACTATTATATAGAAAGCGATGAAGGTGCACCAAATGTGTCCAATTAAAATGTGGTGGCAATGAATAGAGATAAGGAAGCTTGATTTTTGGATGGTCTCTTAGATGATCAAGTATCAAAGCACTTCATTTGTGATAGTTCCTTATTGCCAATTGTAGTCTAATACCAGATTGACATATCTAACAAGACTCCATGAGATCAATCAATGAACCTCCCAAAATGTAAAACAAGTCAAAGAACACCCCCTCCCCCCCAAATGTATGATTTGGCACTTAGTGTGATACCCACATGCCAATTTAGGGCCTATTTCTAAAAGCACTATTTCTATCCAAAAAACCTATAATATGATTATAGATTTGGCAAGTAGACAAAAAATGCACTTTCAAAAAAAGCAAAGCCTGATTTAGAGTCCAGATGAGCTTGTATTAAGCATTTTAAGTGGTAAAAATTGGAATTTGTGAGTTGTAGAAAAATTCAAGAATATAGATCACAAACCACTTGCACTAATGTGTAGATCATGAAATTCTACCCCAAAACAAAACAAAAAATGCTCACAAAAAGGACTCTGTATGAAGGAGATATCGTTATTTGAAAATCGTTGTTGCTATTATTTTTTCTACATCACCGTCGTTAAACCTCCAAAAATCAAATGGCTCTAGATTTTACCTTAGATGTCCAATTTGGATGAAACAAAATCTAATTTGGGAGTTTTTTTGACCTTCTAAATGTGATGCAAATATTTAATTTGCACCAACAAGCACCAATCTTCACCTGCAAAAAATCTCTCCTATGGCCCGATGGCCAAAAAATTCCAGAAAATAATACAAATCTAAAATAAATTGCAGAGATGTAGATGACTAAAAATGCAAATCTAAAAATTAAATGTATAGATCTGAAATGATCATACCAATTCTACAAATCGATCCTTCGGTTGTAGGTTTGTAAACAAATTTTGCCTCACAATTGACTTTGGCCTAAGGTAGGTAACTTTATAGCTGATTTTCACCAAATCAGCATTCCATACTCAATGGTGAGGTCAGATCTGGCTCTAGATGCTCCCAATTTCTGTAATACTCTAGATTCAGGCTGAGGTGTTGAAGCAAGAAGATGGTCTCGAATGGCTATGTGAAGAGAAATTCTCCAAGAGCTCTGATACCATCTAAGAATTTGGTATAGCTTTGATACCATGTAAGAATTTTCCTTACAAAAAAATTCACCCAAGAACTAAGAACTCAAACACAAGCACAACTATAGACTAGAATGGAGTATGATTAGAATAATGATGTATTCAATTCAATATGCATTAAAGTACACTAGGAGTGCTTGTATATAAAGGCCTCTGAGATTCATCTAAAATGCTTAGAAATTAGCATCATGATAAGTCATACAACCAGGCACATGTCCACCAAATATGGCTTATCCTCCATTAAGCATGGAAGTAAGTGCGATGATGAGAGGATAAGCCTATAAGGGTGTAACACTCAAATTTATATTGTAGACAACATGTGCTAAAAAGAGAGTGCGAATAACTATGTTGTCAACATGATAATTTAGTGAATGATGAAAAATCTAGTGTTGTAGACTCCATGTGCTGAATTAGAGTTGCGTACTTCTATGTTGTCAACATGACAACTCAAAAAGGTGTGCAAACTCCTAAGTGTCTCACAAAATAAATAATAAAATAATAAAATAATGCATTAACCTAAGTAAACTTAAACTGTAAGTGTAAATAGTAAATACTTATTTACACCAATAGTTTTTGGTACATCATTCTCAAATAACATAGCTCTTGCTACTTTAGCAATTGATCTATTTCTTCTTTCAGCAATCCCATTCTTCTCAGGTGTATGGGGTGAGGATATCTGTCTCTTGATACCATGCTCTTCATAATAGATATTGAATTCTCTAGAAATGAATTCTACTCCTCTATCTAATCTTGAGCTTTTGATTTTAACTCTAAATTCATTCTCCACTTTGTTCTTGAATATTTTGAATTTCTCAAATGCTTCTAACTTTTCCTTAAGAAAAGCTACTCACATCATTCTAGTAAAATCATCAACAAAAATCATAAAATACCTTTCTCCATAGAATCCTCTTGTTCTTGCAGGAAAACTCAGATCTGTATGAACCAATTCTAGCTTTTGTGTAGTACCAAACTACTTGTTAGGAAATGAGACTTTCTTCTACTTAGCCAAGATACATTCCTCACAAATAATGTTAGTTGGCTTAGTGATCTTAGGTAAATCTCTCACAACAAGTGTATTACTGGCTTTCACAATGTTATCAAAATTAATGTGAAAAAATCTTCTGTGCCATAACCAACTGTTATCAACTTTAGCTACTAAGCATGTTGTTTTAGTGGAGTTTAACTAAATTACATTACCTCTGATTCTTGTGCCAGTACCAAGTAGTTTTCTTTCATTATTTTTGATGATGCACGTGTCATTATCAAACTACAATTAGTAACCTTGTCCATAAGTTGTCCAACACTTAACAAGTTATGTATTAGTCCATCAACAAAATAAACATCGTTAGTATTTATTTTACCATCTAGTGTGATAGATCCAATTCCTTTGATGTGGTAGGCTGCATTGTTTCCTACTATAACAATTCCTCCATCATGGCTTCTAAATTTGACAAATTTGCTCATATCACTAGTCATGTGATGTGAACAACCACTATTAATAATCTAATCCTTCCTTTCGACTTGTAAGATTATTGCACTTTCTTCTCTAATTTCTTTATCAAGATCATTCTCCTTTATAACTATGAATCCTAATTCATCTTCACTTTTTCTTTGATCAGATTCTTCTTATTCTCTTCATTGCATATAAACAATTTCTAGGTCTTCTAGATTTGAATCTTCCCTTATACTTTCTTTCTCTCTTAGGAAACTTAGATGCATAATGACCATATTCATTACATGTCTAACATTTAAAGATATTCTTACCATCCTTTTCTCTTTCCACAAGAAGAGGCACTCCTTGCTAGATTTTCTCCTCAATAGACTTGCTACTACTAGCAATGTCTCCTTGTACTTTTGTGTTCCTTGCTAGACCAACTTTAATGCTAAATTCACTAAATGTTGTCTCAACTTTTACTAATTCTCCAAATTTTTTTAGATTGAATTCTTTAGCTTCCAATCTACCAAGCAATGTTTCTTTGGTGAAATTAGTTGTACAAGTAACATTATTCAAATCATTTGTGTTATTGTCTTAAAAGGTGGTGTCAGACTTTTCAAGATCTTCCATATAACTTCATCATCAAACTTCTTTGCAACAAGAGATGTGATTCCTGTAACAAGCTCATATATTCTACCAATATAGTTTCTCACTAATTCATCTTCCATCATCTTAGCATCTTGGAATGCGAAATATAGATTTTGTAATCTAACCCTTTTTGCATGTGTATCACCTTCATAGTTAGCTTCCAAGGTTTTCCAAATTTCATGAGATGTTTTGAGTTATTTTACCTAGCTATACTCACTTTCAGGTAGGGCAGATAGTATTGCTTCTCTTGCCCTTATGTTGCACATGAATACTTCTCTTTGTTCCTCAATGCATCTTTCAAGATTGTCTTCTTTTGCAATGTTTTTAGATGCCTTGGTTACAAGCCAATATCCTAGACCCATGCACAAGATGTGAGTCTTCATTTTATCATCCCAACTATTGTAGCTTGTGCCATCAAATCTCAGACTTTCCCTTCTGAATAGATTCACCATAGATCTCCCAAAGTTGTTAAACTTTTTCTTCAAGGACCTGAGCCTTTGATACCAATTGTTATAAATAATAATCCACCAATATAACTAAGAGGGGGGAGGGGTGAATTAGTTATATAAAAATATGAAACATTTATCCTCTTAACCAATTTCAACCATTCAATCAAAGTAAAAAACAACCATAAAGAGATGCATACACACAATTACACCAGATATGTTGACTAGGGAAACCCTTGATCAGAGGGAAAACCCTGATGGGAATGATGCCCACAAAATGATGTACTAATATGAATATTCCTTGTTAGAGGATGGACCCTATTAGGAGTCTATTACAACACTTAGTAAAAGAGTCCCTGTTAGGAGACTTTGAATCCTTGTTAGGAGATTCCAACTCTATTAGAAGTTGTGGAAGGCAGCTAAATCCACTGTTAAATAGCTTTAGGATCTGATCAACGAACCCATTTTCCAATTGACCTCAATAATATTCCTTTTAGAATAATTGATGTGTAACAATCTTTTTCTTCTTCCTCTTGTCCAGTACATCAGACTTCTTCATCTTCAGATCATGTAATCAAGTCTAGAATTCTATAACTATTAATAGTAACCCTTAAGGTCACTTACACACATTAGCAAAACACGTTGCTTTGTTGCTCCCGAATTCACAACTCTTCTCTACTCAATGATCTCAATGATGGTGTCTAAAAAATGGAAAACATCTTTCCTTTATACCACACTCAATATTAAATCCTTGAGTCGGCTTCATACTTTATCATCATACCTTAATTAAATGAAATACACATTTAATTAATGTTGTCATCTCACAACTATACAAAAACTTTCACACATGCAACTTTCATACATGCACACTCTTTGATGTCATCAGCGGTCAGTATACTACCTCCAATCAATTGCACAAATCTTTATTTCAATTACAATGAGTTGTATTAATCATACAATAGGAACTACTTTCCTAATGCTCTGTTTCCATGTGATTCTTTTTATATCAACTAGATCTTTTGTACACTATCGAATTAGGTTCTATGCACTTGCCCAAGTGACAAATACATACTATAGTATGTGCTAGTTGCTACACATAAGCAGATAAGTAATATATTGTCCTAAATACAAAAATCACAATCTGCTTCTTTATTAGTCTTTTTCAAACTCATTACTATGTTGTCACCAATGACAAACATAGTTATAGATACATCATAATAATGTTCTGTAATACTCCCCCATAGCATCAACATTCATGCTAACAATTGACTTATTTGATTTATTTTTTAGTGCCTCTAAGCCATAGGTTAAGACATGATTTCCCCCTTCATTGGGTAAGTTTTTGCTTGATCAGAAGGATTCCTTTTACCTCCTATTTGAGAGAAATATGTGCTCTTCTAGATGGTGGACTTGGAGTTTGTTGTTTGCTTCCTTCATGATCCTTTTTATGGTGAGATTGTCTCCTATAGATGTGGAGTCCAATCTTGTGATTTTGGTGTGGGAGGTGATATGTTACAAAGAAGATAATAGTTGGGCTACCAGTAGTGTTAGCACTAATATTTGAAAGGTTCATACCTTTGGCTATGATGGTGAAAGAAGGACAAGATATCAGGGGCCTGAGGTTGGTTACTAGGATACTTTTAGGATGAGTATGTCTCCCCCTCTTTGTTTCTTTTGTTCCTATGACTAGATGGTTGTTGTTAGTTTTAAAGGGGTCACTTGGGTCCCTTTCTCTTTTTTTAAGTTTAAAAGTGCAACTATTATGTGGGCTTGTCCCAAGATGATCTTTAACAAGGCAAACCATGGTTGGTGGTGTTGTCACATTTGAACCTTTTTTTCTGACAGAGGCAAACCTTAGTTATTTTCTCTTTTTGTTTGACATTAGGTGTTGTTAATGTTTAATAGTGTCTAGTGGTCATTATTTGTTCCATGGTTCAACACCCTCTTGTTGATTTCCTTATAATTTTTTTTTAGATTATTAAACTAATTTATACTTGAAAATTATTACAATATAAGATTTATGATAGTAAATAACTATTGCTACCCTATAGATCTTGAACTTTTAATTTAATTATAATCTATGACATCAATGAATTGCAAAAAATATGCAATCAATCTAATATTAATTAATTCTCAATGTGTAAGTTGTAAACAACATATAGCATCATGTTAAAAAATCTCATGATATTAGGAAATATTAAATGATACCTAATATCTCACATTAAAATACAACACATTTGAAATAAATACATATTAGAAAGTGTTTGCCATCTTTTTCATATCCTCTACAAAGGTGTTCAAGTTCATATAGGAAGTTCCTCCTATCATCACAGCCTTATGTGCTATTTCTTTTAGCCTCATAGCATTTTCTTGTAAATTCTTTGCAATACAACCTTCCATTAGACTTATAACTATACTCTTTACTTCATCTTTCATCACCATTTTAAATTCATCTACATCAACACCTTCAAAGTCCAAACCAATTTTCCAAATTTCTTTTGCAAATCGACAATCAAGAAATTGGTCATGAAAATATGGTCGTCCAATCATAGGAATGCCCATGCTAATTGCCTCCAAAGTAGAGTTCCACCCATTATGTGTAAGGAATCCTCCAATAGAAGGATGAGAAAGAGCCTGCATAAATTTAAAAAGAAATTAAAATATATATTAAAAACTTAACAAAAATAAAAATAAATGATAACACTTTTTCCTTTTTATGTTTAAGAGGATACATATTTTTAAAATAAATCATGGTGAGTGTGTTGCCACATTATGTGTTATTTTCTTAAATATATGCAGAATTTAACAATCTTGTAATTTTAAGTTCAACATACTAGTACTAGAACATGGGCACCATAAAAAAGAATTACAACATTTTTTCAAATAAGCCTATTATGATTTCTTATAAGCATTTTTTCATGGTACTACTTTTAGAATAAATAAAAAGATATAACAAGAGTTAGAAATACTATTAATTAAATTTTCTTAGATGTTAGTAGTTATTTTAGATGCCTCAAATAGTTTCAATTGTATATATCATTACAGGTTCCAAGAATTTTAAGCTTTTAATGAACTATTGAGTTTCACTTCAAGCTTTAAATTTGTGATCCATTTTTGTAAACATATGGGAAAAGTTACATATGGTTTATTTTTATATTTAATATTAGATATTTTTGAGCTGTGTCTAGTCTTATGTGTATTGTTCCTTCAATGATTGAGGGTGATTGGTGCATTGGATTAGTAGTGGTGAATAAGTAAACAAGCCAAATAAATAGAGGTCACGAGATACAATTTTGATACTAAATAACTTTGGAACATAATTATATACTCATTAAGTAGCATTGAGAGAGGAGAAATTTATGTTACAAATGTATATGAAACTACTACCAAAACTTAGAGAAGTTAATTTTATCTATGCATGCTAATATTATTTCTTCTATTTACTAGAGATTAAATCCTATTTTTTTCCAGAAGAATAATAGAATGTGAAAGAAGTTAACACATACACACATACAAATGCACACAAACTATACCATCTCTAATGTTGATAATAAACTTTAGCAACATATGTGTAAAATGTAGATTAAGTATTTTAATGTTTGTTAAATTAATTGTATACTTGTATAACCTACTAGTAATAGCATTGTCATGATTTTAATTTTTTTTTTAAATTGGTTCCCTCTCCTTGTGATAGAAATTCTTTTATATATTTTTACTTTAAATTGTATGTGATATGAATACAACATCTTTATTCCTATTTTGGATACAGACAAATGTGAATAATTTTTCAATAACTTGGGAGAAAACTGTGTCATTGAAGTTGAAAATGGTATCCAAACATGAGAGGAAAGTGGCTTAAAAATATGAGCTTGAGAGGGGTTCAGGAAAAGGAAAGAATACAAAAGTTGCTCATCATATAATAAATAGCATGGCAAGGAAGAGGTTACCCCTCAGAAGCCAACCTCAAAGAAAAAAAAAATCATTTTGTAGTTATCACACCCAAGGATCCTAAAAGTAGAGTTTATAAAATAAAAAGCGAAAGTGTTACTCCTTCTCTAGTGATCAATGTCATTCCCAAAGAAGAGGAAGATTATCTTTAAGACCACACTTCATTGATTTGGAGAATGTCCAAAGTGTCGTAGTAGAGAAAGATGTTGAGAAAAGGTTGATACAAGTATAAGAATGTGTTTCAATCATTGTTTTGGTACTAATGTCAAACCTGCTATCTGCTGGTAAGATAACTACTTAGTTGATTTGAGTACTATCATTTATTTGATTGATGAAGAGGATTTGATCAAATGTGATAACAAGAGAACCCAGAGGAAAGGTTGAGTTATGGTATGAAAAAGGAGTACAAAGATCGGTTAAGGTAGTGATGATATAGTGTATTGATTATCTACTTGAGGCTGAAAAGGTTGGATACATTGATTAAGTCTAGAAGAACAAGTAAGAAGAATTGTGTCTACTAAGCTTGATTGAGTGCACAGTAGGTACCAAGAAAAGTTAATGCAAGCAAAGCATAAAATCAGTTGGAGCTGAGAAAAGAGAAGTTTTAGTGTATGCCGAATGAACATAGTGTAAGCCAAGTAAAGTTTAGTTGGTGACAAGCATCAGTAAACTTTAGTATGTGCCAAGTAAAATGTTAGTGGATGCCGAGCAACATAGTGTGTGTCGAGCATCAGTGGTTAGTTAATGCCGAGTGACAACATTATGAGTTAGTTCTTAAATTTAATGAATTTGAGTTGAAAAGGTTTTTTTCTTAGATTATGTGAGCCATGGGTAGATAAGATTGATGAGTTGGTGGCACAAAATTCAAGGTATGTTAAAGTGGGGTTGTCATTGCTCCAAAAGATTGATCTATCAATGCTTGATACAACCACTAAACTTATAGTACATAGGAGGTGGTTAAGCCCTTGTCACAAATCCCAAGGGGAGTGTTGAACAAATTTCCAACAATCTCCCCCTCAGCGTTACTTGAGGGTCTAAGGATTCAAACCTATGACCAAGCTCTGATACCACTTGTTAGAGTGGGGTTGCTGTTGCACCAAAAGATCGATCTGTTAATGTCTGATACAACCACTCAATTGATAAGTAGGAGATAATTTCCATAGCAAGTCAAATTGTGATATTGTTATAAGGATTTAACTGTGTGATTTTGAGTCAAACTCATTGACCCATGTTTCATGAGTAGTGATTCAACATGAATCCATCTCTCATGAGAATAAATGGAATACTTAGTAGTCATTGGATCTAGGTGATGCTTATAGGGGTGAAGCACCGGGACTTCCCAGGAGGTCACCCATCCCAATACTACTCTAGCTTAAGTGTGCTTAACTACGAAGTTTCCTCCATGGTTAAACCCAAAGCTTGTAACCCCATTTGCAAAACCTTCACCAAGTGTTGTGCCTTATCAACTATTCATTAGAAATCCTCTTAAGCTCATCAATTTATAACTAGGAGATAATTTTCGTAGCAAGTCAAATTATGATATTGCTATTGGGATTTAAATGTGTGATTTTGAGTCAAACTCATTGACCCATGTTTCATGAGTAGTGATTCAACATGAATCCATCTCTCATGAGAATCAATGGAACACTTAACACTCATTGGATCTAGGTGATTCTCATAAGGGTGAAGCACCAAAACTTCTTAGGACAATCACTCAACTTATAGTACACAAGAGGTAGTGAAATGAAGATGAGGGCACTTTACTCATATGAGCTTTGTGAATATGAGGATGGAACTTCTTCTTCACTTACAATTCAGGTAAGGGTGAAGAATCTGTAAATATCATATGGTATGAACGAAGTGAATATGAGGTTATCCCTTACCTTCCCTTTAGAATAGTAGGACATTTAGGTAATGGTGCTTCACTCATATGGTATGAACTTTGTGAATATGAGGGATAACCATTTCTTTCACAAAATGATCGCTAAGCCCTTGTCACAAATCCTTAGGGGAGCACTAAACACATTTCTAGCAAGGTAAACCATTTTGAAACAAATTCAAGGAGGACTGAGAAGGAAGTTTCTAGATGGAGCTAAATGGAAAAGTGGGAAGATTCAATGAATTTGACCTAACCCTAGAGTGGATAATTGTAATGAAGTGACAAAAGCTATAAATTCTCTTTATAAGGGGGTACAAGGCATAAATACAAGTTGGCTAAGTGTTGGCATGTGCAAAAACCCAAGGTAGATAAGGAGTCTAGGGTATTGCTTCATATAGAGGCCAAACTATAGAGTCTACAATTGGCATGTAAAGAAAGAAGGCTTAAGAGGATGAATTCTTGAAGGGTGAATAAGTGATCAGAGCTGAAGTGAATGAAGCCAAGCAGAATGAAGGACTAAAAAGAGATATGTAATCTACATGTGAGTCATAATTTGTTATCATATCAAGTGTTACTGGTTACTCTCTAATCATTGCATTAGTTTAGGGTAAAATCCTTTGCATTAAGGTTGACCTAACAGTCATTTGTAAATCCTTTAACTAGGTGGAATTCTAATGGAATGACCTAAAGTCCTCTAATAAGGCTCACTCCTAATAGGGTAATTGAAATCCTTTAGCTAGGCCACATTTAATAGCATGTATTGTAACTTTAATAGGGTTGGCCTTTCACAGGGCATCACTTCAAGAGAGTGAGAATTAGTAGCATGCTACTGGTGGTTTTTCCGAAATTGGGTTTCCACATAAAATCCTTGTGTCATATGTGTGAATGATTCTATTATGTTTTATTTTTACATTTTTATAAAGTGAATTTGACCTAGGACAACAACCTACAAGTTTAAGTTTAGAAAGATATGATGGATGCATGCAAGATACATGATAAGGAGATATATGTATGAGTTTTGTTAAGCACTAAAAAGTTCAATTGGGAGTTTTGGACCTTGGATAACTAATTCACCCCCCACAGTTATTCTAAATTATTCCAACAAAAGAAAGAAGAAGGAAGAGTCAAAGACAAACTCTTCCACCACATAGAGAGATACATATTCAAATAGATGAATCCAATGATCAATACAAGGGTGCTACAATAGTAAAGGATGTTGACATTCTCTCAGTAGGTCAACCCTTGTAGTTCCTTAGCTACACCTCCTTAGCTAAATATGCAAAATAAATAAATCTAATCATGTAAATCAATGGGATCACAAGGATTCCTCGATGCAGGGATAGAAGAAAGATCGTACTTTTAAATCTAAACAACATGTTGATGCAAACTAGCTAACTTCTACTCCTACACAATATTTATGCCCACTATAGCTGCCCCATATGAAAAACATAAACTCGAATCCATTCCTCCAAGGCTAAAGTGTCAAAACACCTCAAAATGATTAAAGCTATTATCACACTAACTATCCTTAAAAGGATCTTTCTTAGCCTCTCCCCTTGCCTCGAGACTTAACACACATGAAAGCCTCCTTATGTATGTCATTATTATTCATAGGGGACTTACCCATGTCTACTTTATCTACCTTTAGAATTGAATGAGGGGGAGAACTAGCAATAGAAGAACCAACACTCTTGTTAACTCGAGGACATTGACCTCGAAGAGCAGGACCGCACTCATGACATACTTGATTAAAAAAAAAAAGAGGGATTATTAATCAAGTTTTTAAATCCACAATGAAGAGCCCATGCAAATTTTCAAAGAATATGGCAATGGATTATTTAAATCAATCTGATGCAACATGGACAGTGGAAGCCTTCAAACAACAAGAAATGGTGATGTTTCCAAATCCCTCAACACCCAAGATGAAGGGTCCAAGTGCCAAATACCTATCATGGGTATATAAAGGGCTTAGGGAAGGTTATCACAACCTTAAAATGCAAGGTAACTTAATCACTAGGCTTACCAAGGTCCTAAGCACTAAAACACACAATTGCACTATTGGATTTCTTCAACAAAAAGAGGGATCAAACCCCAAAAAGTGGATGCAAAGACCCAAGGTGGCCTACAATCACTATTCTAGCCTATTTAGGTCTTATTCACAAGGACTCAATGGTTCTTTCCTTCAAAAGCAACCCATAACATCAAGTTGCTTCACAACCCAAGGATTTGGCTTGTAGCCCTTCCTACAGTGAAAATTGAACATAAGTTTGAATATCTCCAAATGAGATGATAACTTGATCAGATATTTTGATACCCTTTTGGTTGGTACAAAACATGCTTGAACATCAAAGGATGGAAATGCAAGGAAGATGTTGTTGTTGCGATTTTAGACTAACCTGATAGGCTTAATTAGGGCTCCAAATGCACTACAAGTGCTCTTTCTCCTATGCCAAAATACAACCTAAGCATGGAGAAATGTGAGGGTATACAAAAAAAAACTAAACTCCAAGGTTTTAGGCTTTGATGAGTCCCCAACCATGTTCTAGGATGACTATCCCAGTTTGTTGATTGGTGTACACATAGAGATGCACACCTAGGGTATGGTGGCAAATCTAGCCCTCTGAATTTTAACACTTTTAACCTGAAAATTTTGAAAGTACATTGGAAATACTTGTATTCCACCAAGAGGCATAAATTTACCATGGTGGAATGTTCCTAAACTATCAAGCCCTATGAGAACCTTGATTTTAAGGCTGAATTCTAGGCAGTGAGAGTAAAAATTTGATATTTCTCAAACTATAACAGATCAAAGCACGAGACTTGTTACAAAAGGAATAAGATTAAATGTTCCAACTTTTGAGATCATTGAAACATGCCCTTACATCTATACCAATCTGTACAATGGCTTGAAACACGAGATTTGTAGAGAAATGATGTTTATTTTATTGATTGAAATGCCAAATTACACTATTCTTCCTACCACCTGCCTATGAGGGCTTTGTAGGGAATTCCCAATAGGTACAAGACCCGTTTGAACTATTTTAGCCATTGGGAGAAGTGATTAGAAGTTTTTGACAACTTTTAAGAAAGTTGCTAAAGTTACATGACAACTTTTAGAGCAACTTTTGCAAAATTTGCAAAATTGCAAATCTAATGACCAAACTTGGTCCAAACACTATGCTAATGATCCAACATGGATCTAAACCTTAAAACATGAAAAACCTAAGATCCTATGAATTTTTAGGCTTATTAACCATTTTTGACCTTAGTTAGCCTGGGGCTTATAATCGTTCCAATCCTGGAACTAGGCCTTACAACTAGGTCTTATGTGCCTGACTAGTACTTCTAAGCTAAGTAGAATGTTTAGGACTCTTAGGTGCATTTTTTGATGAGTTTAGAGTAGGTGATCCTACACTACAATCTCAATAAAAATAAGAGTGAAACAAATTACCTTTTTATCATGGATTTGTTGACGATGGGCTTCACAAGCAATGAAATGATCTATTTTGGAATATCTTCATGTCAAACCTCAAGAGGAGGCTATGGAAAATGAGCTCACATAAGAACCTTCAAGGGAAATTATTATGTAGAAATAAACCCTACATGGAATAGAGTTCAAAAAACAAACCTACATGATTGAAAACATATGGGCATCCCTCAAAAGCTTGATTCTAGTCTACCATGTTATAAGTAAAAATAACTAGGAAAGAGCTATTCACAACTAGCATGATCTACATATGTCCTTCAACCTATTGTGCATGACAAATCTATGCTTCTAATTTGGAAAAAAGGGGATGTGAAGCCCAAGAGATGTATAGATCAATGATGTCAACTCTAATAATCTACATCCTCCATGACCAATTCAGGAGGTGTTACTAGGACTGGATGCTCACGATTGCATGAAAGAAAACTATTCACCTTTGTAATTTATAACTCTCTCCCACATAGAAGGATTTAGACTACTTTGAATGAATTACTAAAGAATATCTCTAAGAAGAAATATAGAGCCAACAACCACTAGACAATTGGAAACTCAAGGCTCCCCCATGAAGATCAAGTACAAAATTAGAAACACCTAAATGGTTGGAAAAAAGTCCCACCAATTGAAGTCATCATCATCTAAAAATCTCACACCAAACACCACACTCACCTTGCGAAACCCACACCAATGTACACTCTGCAAGAAACTTCACAATCCCTCACCAACAAACACCCATAAAAAACTAGAACCTCATAATGACCTCCAATATCCAAGTCAAGAGAGTAGAACAAAAGAAAAATAAGAGAAATAGGGCCAAGAAATGAAACGCTAGCCCAAACTAGCACTACCTCTCTTAACTTCCAAATATCAACATCATATATTTGAGTTTCTCCTAAGTGGAGGAATTCAAAGATGTTTGTGTAGCCTTAAAAGGGCATTTCATTTGAGTACTTTAGGTGAACTAATGTATTTCTTTCATTTACAAATTTTTAGACTATATGATGGTTTAGTTATTTCACAATCAAAGTATGCTCAAAACTATTTTTTAAGGTTTAAAGATTGTGCTTCCAAGAGAGTAGATGGCTCCTTATATTTGACAACTTGTGGAAGAGTTGGATTATTTAACACATTCTAGATGAAATCTTTATTTACAAATCAATCTATTATCTAGATTTATGTAGATCCTAAATAAAGTCATTGGTTAGATACAAGATAAAAATTGAAAAATTGTAATATTTGCATGAAAAATGCACTATGGTATTATCTATTATGGCTAAAAATCCTCAAGTTTTCATTGGATTTGCAAATTCATATTGGAGCGGTGATATGAATCAATAGAAAATCTAAATGTGGTTATGATATTTTTCTTGGATCAAGTTTATTACATAGAGTTTCAAAATAGAAAGACTACAAGATTCTAAAGTTTAGAATTTCTTGTATAAAAATATAGAAATATTTTAGATTTGTTGAAAAAATTATTCATTAAAAATAATACTATTGTAAATTGCACTGCTAGATTGACCATGAAACTTTTATCATTTTTTTTCAACTAGAATAATTATCTTCTCCTATTTTATTTTTACCTTGTTTTGATATTCTACACCTATTTTTACATGCATTTGTTACTATATATATATATATATATATATATATATATATATATATCACTTGATTTTTGATTCCATTTATTATCATGAAAGATGGATTTGTGTGAGTCACTACTCATGAAACATAGGTCAAAGAGTTTGGCTCTAAAACTACAGAGTTAAATTCTGATAGCAATATCACAATTTGACTTGTTGAAAAAACATATCTCATACTTATCAATTGATGAGCTTAAATGGCTTTCTAATGAATGGTTCGTAAGGCACAACACATGGTGAAGGTTTTGCAAATGGTGTTGCAAGCAAAGTTGATTTAATCATAAAGAAAACTCCGTAGTTAAGTGTGCGCAAACTGTAGTAGTACTGAGACGGATTACCTTCCAAGAAGTCTCGGTGTTTCACCTTTGTGAACATCATCTAGATCTAATGAATGTTAAGTGTTCCATTTGTTCTCATTAGAAATGAATTTGTGTAAATTACTACTCACAAAATATGAATAATTTTTTTTGATCAAATAACTACTCAATTAAATCTATATAACAATATCACAATCTAACTTATGTAGAAACTATCTCCACTTATCCATTGTAATCTCCTTCCTTAAAAAATGATGATAAATTAAAATGCCGTACCTTCAATTGCTCCGTCCAACTGACAATGAAGGCTCGATCCTTCGTTCGATCCATGAAACCCTCTGGTAATTCCATAGGCTTACCGTCTGCTATATCTGATCTGAGAACCCACAAGAAGGGGCAACGAGAAGCTTCTAGTCCAAGAGCCAGTTCATGCAATTGCCTTTCAGATGTTACAGCAATGCTACCGAAGGAAACATATAACACAGATTGCTTTGCCTGAGAATCTAGCCACTGAAGGCACCTTTTATCCTCTTCCCGGATGCTGTACATTGAATTTCTACCATCCAAGAAATTCGGAAGAAAAACAGGGCCTACTGCGAGAGCAGGGCAGCCATTAAAGCTGAGACCCATTTGAGCTTCTTTACCTCCTTCCAACTCCTCGAAAGTGTTGACTAGCACGTAGTCTGCTATTTTGTTAATGCGGGACTCATGAAGTAAGATACTGTACATTTTATCAGATCGATGTTTTTCGCGGTAGTAGGAGACAATATCTGTTGGTCTGATCGCTGGAATCTTTCCCGGAAGACATGTGATGAGTTTCTCTTTAGATTTCAAGTCCTCCTCTGCAATAACAGGGCTCGTCATATTAAAATTGAATTTGTAAGAATAGATAGGAAACAAAACTAGCTTAAAAATTCTGAAGGCAAGACAGATAACAGAGCGATTGAATCAAGCGACATAAGAATCAAATGGACATAACAGAGTAACATAGAACATAACAAGCCACCTTGAACTTTACGGCAAAATTTGAACTTGACTTGACAGAGGTTGTCCAAGGTCTTCTCACAACAGAAACAATTACGCCATTATCAAAATTTAAGCAAATGCGTGATTATTAGTCAATGACGGGCTTGATTTCTCTGCACACTTGTTTTCTTTAGAATGGACCCATCTGCACTCAAATCAGAAGGTGGAGGAAATCTTAATTTGACTATTCAATATGTTTAGTTTAGAAATCAAATCTTAGTTGTGATGTTTAAACTGTTTAAAGACATCTAATTCTACATTAATATCTTAATATGTGATGTTTAAGTTGCTTAAAGACATCTAACTCTACATTAGTATCTTAATATGTGATGTTTAAGCCGCTTAAAGACATCTAACTCTACATTAGTAGATAAAAAATAAGCACATGACTATATATTGATCTTGATCTGGGCCAGTCTTCCTAGTTGAAAAACTCTCTGCAAAGTCTCCTGCAGAGAGCTGTAAATGCTATCCTTCACAACTGAATCTCCACAGTGGATTTTCTTTATGGATCTCTTCTCCTTCATGGACTCACTAAATAACAGAGCTCTTCATGTATCTAGCACATTTTGGTGAAAGTAATTTTGATAGATGTTTGCCCTTTTTGTGTTTGAAAGTAATTTTGATATATGTCTGCTTTTTCCTTGAATTGAATATTGGTTATAAATACTCTGTTCATACAGATTTCAATAGTGAAGATAAATGAGAAAATTATTCTGGAAGAAACTTCCTTCAAACCATGATCTGACTATTCAATACAACAATCTTCCAGACCATGTTCTGAGACATCATGATATAATTGTATCACCCCTTAACTGTCCTTTATGGCTCTAATGCAGACGAGATATAGAAACCTTTTTAATTCAGTTAGTAAATCAAGAACTTTTAATTGAACTTCCATATAAATCTTTAGGTGCCTTCTACAAAATCAATGATCCTCCTTGTTCCCAGGTAGGTAGTGGTATATGGAAATATTAAAGATCAAGAATCACAACTAAACAATTCTGGTTTAAAATTTAAATGTTCCTATAAAGAATTAGTTTCAGTTTCATATAAAAGTCCAATTTTTTTAATCAATTAACAACTATTTGAACAAAACAAAAACAACTCTTATTCCCTTTTGGACATCTGATATTTTAATCTTATCGAAATTTTGCTGGGTAGATTGTGTGACAGTTGTAAAAATTGTCACACAATCTGCTCAGAAAATACAGCAAAGATTTCTAATGGATTGTGGAAAACTAATATCTACAACTTATCGAAATTTGTTTAATTGTCAATGGGCTATTGGTCTATTGGTAAAGTTGAATGGTTCACTATGAATCCACCAGAAATCAACTCCTGAGTATAAGACTCGAAGAGATCATAAAAAATGAGGTAAAAAGAAAATGTGGAATTCTGAGAAGGCTTTGCACAAATTCTCTCAA
Source organism: Cupressus sempervirens (assembly GCA_028749045.1). Taxonomy (NCBI): domain Eukaryota; kingdom Viridiplantae; phylum Streptophyta; class Pinopsida; order Cupressales; family Cupressaceae; genus Cupressus; species Cupressus sempervirens. Next base: position 74,318,356 of record CM053790.1, on the reverse strand, counting down.
ATTAATCTTATCAAGCTTTTTGTGGAATTATGAAAGGCCTTGCATGAACTCTCTGAAATTAAGCTCAAACTTAGCATTGAAGGCGGCTTGTTATCTTAGAGGCAAACAGAAAAAGATAGAACATAAAACATGAAAGCTCTACAATGGATTGCACAAATATTGGACATCCAGACTTACTTAACAATCTGTAGATCAGTTCTACATACAACTGAAAATAGTTCAAATTCTTATTCGAAATGAAATTCATTCTTAATCATTGAAGCCCATATTTTACCAGAAACAAGAAGGGAATTTTTAGGAAAATACCTTTGACGGGAATATGACCCTCAGAAAGAAGCAATTCAGCATTTGACTGAATAATGGCTAGTGCAGTACAAGAAGTCCAGAAGACAACTCTGGGCACTCCAAGATTCTTGGCTACTTCGGCCGTGCATGACAAAAAACTGTCGGAAATAATACAAGTGATTGGCGGGACAGATTCATCTGCTGCAATTAACAGACTTTCCAAAGCAGGGCCCAAAGATTGCATTGCCAAAAAATAGTCAGCGACTTCTGCAGTTCGGCCATGATCAGGCGGTAGGCCGTCAGGGATAGTCAAAAACCGAAATTTGGAGCCCCTCTCTTTGGCCCAGTGGTCACATGCCGCTAAATCTTTGGAAGCTGCTTTCACAAGGCGTTGGTCTATCCATTCAGTTGTTACGAAGGTAATAAAGACTCCACGCATGGCCAGCAGCTCTGCAAAATTCATGAGAGGATTGACGTGGCCCTGTGCAGGAAACGGCACAACCACTGCGTGCAAAGGAGCCCCTCTTGATTCTTCAGACATTTTGGTTTTTTCTCTGCCGCAGATTGAGTGAATCTTAGACCAAAATGCCATTGCCCTTCATATAGAAATCATAAAATAATGGAAGAAACGAAAGCCCTTTCATTGTCTAGGAATAGTCTCCGTCTTCTCGTTTAGTTTTCTATAGATTTGTGTTGATATTTAAAATCTTGTGTTGTTTTTATTATCAATATTCAAATTTCATTTGGATGTAATTATTGAATGGTTATGATGAGATGTCGTTTCTATTTGTGCTTTTATTGGTTCATAATTTGGAGTTTTTTTGATGAATAGTCCTTTTCAATTAATAAAATTTACTAAGATTATAATTCACAAAAAAGGGGCCGGGGGATACAGGTCACCCCGTGAATGAGTTCAAACGGCTGAAGCCGGAATAAACAACATGGCCTTAGCCAGAAATTATAAACTATTCATCAAAAAAAAACTTTTAACAACCTCAGGCTGCCAAGGCAGTACCAGCAAAGGGAGGAGGATCATCTTTATCAGGAAATCCCCATGCATCAGTGGGATTGTGAGGCAGATTGGGAACAATCCAGTCGTCAGCAGCATCAGTAGGATCTGGGGTAGTCGCAGTCTCTACATCCTTCTTGTCTGGCCGCGGAGGAGAAATTGCCAAGGCCAGTTGAGCAAACTTGCCAGAGTGCGCCTGTCCAGGGGGAGGAGCCGAAGACTGGCTAGAAGCCCGCCCAGTGGGGGGGGGGAGCCAGGGACCAGCTAGAACCACCACATGGTGGGGAAGCGGAGTGGCGCCTCCAACCGCCATGACCACCGCTGGGAGAGCGGTGGCGGGGACCCTGGGAGCGCGGCGTATGTGAATGGCAGCCAGAGGACTGGCGTCGGGAACGGTGACCGTGAGACGAGGAGGCATCGACCGAGGCATCCGGAGGCACTCTGGCAATGGTGCAAGGAGCATTGCCCGAATGATTTAACAATTCCTGTAAGTGTGCAACCTCCAGGACAACTTTATTAGCTTACACCTGTATCTGCATAATGACATTGTTACAAATGCATGCCTTAGTGTACATTGCAATGTTAACATCCAAAAAACTGTGAGTGAATAAAACTGCATTCCTATCTTTCCATAGAGAAAACAAAATTTTCGTCCTGAAAGTATGCCAAATCTAGGAGAACTTCCGAGAAAATCTGGGGGAATCACCCAGCAGGATCATGTGCCATGAAAAAGGTTTGGGCCTAAAAGGCTTGAAAAAATCATGAATCCAGTGCCAATAATTATGAGTACGCTTGCAAAACCAAAAAATATGCAAAAAGGACTCAGGTTGGCCACAGAAGGGGCATCTGGGATTAGGAACCCCAATGCGCTTGAGTCGAGGCCCCAGGGAAAGACCTTGGAAGGCAAGGCACCAAGCAAAGTGTGCAATCTTAGGTTCTGTAATGGCACTCCAAATGGTGTCGAACTGTTTTCTCCATTGAAAAGCGAAGAATGCAAATGCCACCGTTGATTAAGCGTGTCCACCATTGGAAGGTGGGGCGAAAGCCATCTATATCCCATATTGGGCTTATAATTGATAAATGGAGTGGCAAGAAACCACTTCTAATCATACCACCAAGGACGAACAGACTGAATCCCCACTTTATGAAGTAAGTGCACAGGGATGGAAGACAACAGAAGGTCATAAGTCTGGCGATCGGCACGAACAAGGTGGTATTGAACTTGCATATCCTCCCATGACCTGAAATTCATGGTGAGTCTTGAAAAAATGTCCTTGGTAGTGCGGATGCCACGTTTAAAGAAATGCAGAGCACTGGCACCTTGAGTCTTGGCAAGAGGAGTACCCTGGAAGACAAACATGGGAGACCACTAAATGTTCTGTTGATTTAAGGACAGCCCATTGCGAAACTCATCACCAGCCCAACGAAGCCAAGGTTTAACAGCTTCCCAGGCTTTCCAGATGCTCTTTATAACAAAAGAGCCCTGTATGACCACTGGTTCACGCATAGTGAGAAGGGTCTAAAAACCAATCCCCTTCCACACCGGTTTGTTAGCAGGGAAGCCTGAAGAGATGCAATGCCTAATAAGAATTTTCCAGGCTTCATCTCCTGAAATAGCTTTGATAATCCATTTAGCATAGAGGGCAAGGCCCTGCTTCCGAGTGGAAAGCAGGCCGAGACCCTCAAATTCCCTTGGGAGACAACAGAAATCCCAAGCAACTCCGTGAAAATCATGATGGTCAAAACCAGAGGCCCAAAGAAAATCTCTGAGCAAATGTTCTAATTTGAGATAGGAAGCTTTGGAGGGAGCCCAACAAAAAGAATAATACACATGGGTGGCAGCCAAAATCTTAGAACAAATCTGGAATTTACCAAGAAGAGAGAGCGGCTTAGTGATCCAATAATCAAGCTTTTTGCTAATCTTTGTAAGCACAACATTCCAAAGTTCCACAGGGGAAGCCTATAAAGCAAAGGGAATGCCAAGAAAGTAGAAGATTTCTCCATGGGTAACCCATTTCCATTGGAATTGGCTAAGCCAAGGTGGAGTTGGCAAAAAAGACTGTCGGTAGCAGAGCGTTTTATGCCATTGAATGGCAGAGCCAGAGGCTTGACAAAAAGTGTCCAGACAATTTAAAGCATTTTTGATGTTTTCTTCATCTTCAAGAAGAGTAAGAAAAGAATCATCAGCAAAATGACCATTGACTAACTGGGAGGAAGAATCAGGCAAGGAAATGCCACGAACTAGTCCTAAAGACACAGAATGAGCAAGTAAATAACCAAAACCTTCAGCAGCAAGGACATAAAGCACTGGAGCTAGTGGACAACCTTGTCTGATGGAATGAAAAAGTCCAAAAGCTTTAGATTGTGAATTATTGATGGTGATGCAAGCATTAGCGTCACCAAAGAGCATCTCCACGGACTAAAGAAAATTGGGACCAAAACCCAGAGCCTGAAGCATAGCCAAAATAAAAGGCCATTCAATGTGATCATAGGCTTTAGCAAAATCTATCTTTAAAAAGATAGTCTGCTGCTTGGACTTACGAGCCCATTCCATACCTTCCTAGACAGCAATGATGTTTTCAAGAATATGCCTGGATTTGATGAAACCAGTTTGTTCAGGCCGCACAATTAGAGGAAGTATATGGCGGATTTTGAGAGAGAGCGCCTTAGCAATGATCTTATAAGACACATTCAGGAGGGTGATGGGCCTCTAGTTGCAGATGTCCTCAGGATCACTAGCTTTAGATATGAATTTAATATTGCCTTTATTTATGATCGCTCCTAACCTTTTAGAATGGTATGCTTCAAGATAGACTTTGTGCAGATCAGGACCAATTTGCTCCCAAAGATGTTTGTAGAATTCACAGGGAAATCCATCACACCCAGGGGATTTGTCATCCGCTATGGAGTAAACTGCCTCTTTAAGGTCTCGGAGGGAAAGAAGTTGCTCATAGAAAGTGCGTTGCTCAACTGCGAGGCGATTTGGAGTAACAGTAATACACTTTCTGAGAGCTTCCTCCTGAGCAACCGAATGACCCTGCGAAGCAAAGATGTTCTCATAGTGAAGAATAAAAGCTTGCAGGATGTCAGGCAGATTGGAAAGAACATCAGTTCTCTTTTTTATCTTTTTAATCCCAACATTGGTATGACGGGCTTGGAGAGCCTGGAAGAACTCCTTTGAGGCTTTGTTGCCAACCTCCAACCAGTGGAGACGGGCTTTGATTTGAGCTCCTCGGGCAGCATAGTTATCAGCAATTTGCTTTTCATGGCAAAGCTTGGCAAGCTGAATTTGAAGATCCACATCAAAGGGGTTGAAGGTGAGTGCTTCAGAGGCTTTTTTGAGGGCAAGGGTGTTGGCTTCATAAGACCATTTTCTAAAAATTGCCAACTGACGCCCATAGATGCTCAAAAATCGAGCCGTTCTGGTAATGGCGTCATTCCACCATTGAATCCAACCTCGATGGGAATGTGGACGTGGTTCCAAATTCTAGACACGTTGTATGTGGGAGATGGTGGGAGCATGCAACAGCACAGACGTATTGAGGAAGAATTGAGACTTGGCCACTTTGGGGCCAGCTGTTTGCCAAAAAATGTCAAAATAAATGGGATAGTGGTTTGACAACGTCACATCTGTCAGGGGAATGACAGGTAGATCACGATCTTCAGAAAAGGAAAAAAAAAGATTGCGCCGAGATCATAGCACGATCAAGACGTTTCAATATGCGGTTAGGACCGGCTTGAAAATTGGACCAAGTATGCCAGGCCCCACTATCATGACGGCGGCTAGTATTGGGATAAAAAAGGCTCAATTTATGACGCATGTAAAACCAAGCTTCTCTTTCCCCAGCTGTCCAACGGAAAGGCAGAATGCCATCTTTGTTAGAGGCCACTCCAACCATATTGAAGTCCCCACACAAGACCCAAGTAGCTGGCGGTAAGTTGTCAGCAAGCCAAACCCACATTTGTGCCATTTCCACAGCATCATTGGAGGCATAAACATTAATGACTCCAAAAGAATGATTGTTAATGGAAAGCATAAGCCAAATAATACGGTGTGTGGGGTCAAAACCGTGCGAGATAATAATAGAATGAAGGCGAGGTGACAGGAGAGTAACTACACCACCTCGGCCAGCTTCATGCTGAGAAGAAAACATGACGCTATCCTACCAAATGACACGACATGCAACAGAAAGCATGAAATCAGAAATCTTAACTTCTTGCAAGAAAAGAAAATCTAAATTCCCAAGTCTATGACGAGTATCTCGGACATAGAACTTTCTAGGGAGGTCTATAAGACCTCGAACATTCCAAGAGAGGAAGTTCATGAGAACTCTTCCATATCATCTTCGTCCTCCAGAGAGGAGTAACTATTTTGCAAAAAGGTAGAAATCGGGTGGAAGTCAGATGGGAAATCCTCTGAACTTATAGCCTGTTGTTTTACCCCTGATATCTCCGCACGTCCAGGAGGACTGCGAGAATGCCTTATTCCTGGTGGTACTATGGAAGAGACTGCAAGAGGAGAACGAGCCCCAGCCAAGGACAAGGCCCTGGCGGCCGCCTTAATCCCCTGCGAACCAGCAAGGTTTGAAACTTGCGAAATCAGAACAAGTGTAATGGAAGCCGCTGGCGTCTCCACGCTAGCAGGCGCTGACACTTCGGTGGAAGCAAGAGGAATCGCGGTAACTGCCGCATAGGATGGCTTGGGGGCCAAAGGATTCAAGGCAGGCTTGCCCTTGCACCCAACAGTAATCCATTCTTCTTTTTTTCCTTCGACTTGTTTGACAGGCGTCGCTTTAGGCTGGGGTTTGACCCTAGGCGTAGCTAAAGGGAAATCCCTGATCTTGTGTTCCGCAGACTGGCACCTATAACAGGTGTTAGGTAGGTTCAAGTAAGGCACCTTCTGTGAGAAGGTTTAAGCGCCAATCTGGATTTCCATAGAATCCTTGAGATCTTTAGAAAGATCAACTTCAATGCAAACACGCCGCTGAGGGTGAGCATTAAAAAATTTCTCTGGCTCCTTGGTAACAACTTTTCCAAGGGCTTGAGAAATAGACTCAATAAAAGGCCAGTAGGGCAAGGGTAGACTTGGGAATTCGACCCAAACATGAACCCTAAGCTTTTTATCATCTGAGACAGAGAAGTCTCGAGACCATTTCTGAAAAATAAGTAGAGGAACGCATAGACCAAGGGCCGTTGGTAAAAATCGCGTCTGTTTGCGACGGGTTAGCAAAGCGAAATTAAAAAAAACCTTTGGTAAAGTTTTGCACAGCGTCAAGGAAAACTCCATGAGGAGTCCAGCTTTTGTTGACCCATTCTTTGAGCATAGCTTCAGGGGGAGTCCTACCAAAAAAATACCCTATCAAGGTATGTTGTTCTAACCAGTCACATGCAACATCAAATTCTTGCAAAGGAAGGACAATATCAAGATTACCTCGTGGAAGACCTCCGGGACAAACTTGCGCGGGCATTTGTTCGATGGTGGTGCCATGGCAGTCCAAAGTAGCAGCGTGAACACCAGAAACAACTGGTTCACCGCTGGCCAGAGCCATTATATCCTAACCTAAAGCTCTCGCAGTAAATGCGGTATGACAAGTGCCGACAGAAGTGGAGTGCAGGCGAAGGCCTGTATGCAAAAAAAATTTGAAAGTTCGCATGTGATATTTTAGTTATCTAATTTGGAGTTTAAGAATGGTGTTTTTAATAAAAAACAAAACAAAGATCTCTTTCAATAATTGAAGAGTCTTTTTAAGCACTTCTTTCATATCTTTTAGTCAATTTTGTTTTTAAGGTGGGTTACACTCATTCAACTACATCTAGTTTCACTCTCTTTGATATATTATTTTTTAACTTTCAATTAGGCTCCTAGTTTTACTCTTTCCTACTATTATACTATCTAAATAAATTATAGTCACTGTTAATTTGGGAAGAAACATGTAATAACTATTTAGAGTCAATTTTATTCATGTTGTGTTACCCATTAGCATCACAACAATTTATTTTTCTTCTTTTTGTGACCAAATTTTTAATAATAAAAGCTTATTGCACATATTTAAGAATATATATATCTATGTTTCAATGAATAGATGGCTATTATGCATCATATGAAACATTTATTATACATCCATATTATCTAACAATAAAGTATAAGTATTTATTATTTAACAATTAAGTCATAGAGTATTTTTTTTTTTGTATTATATATAAGATGATCAAAAGAGAGCAACAACCGAGGGTATCAAGTTTAGATAAGAGGCTAGGGCTCATAAAAATAGAGAGTTCATGAAAAATAGATTAGAATAGAAGGAAGATAAGAAGAAGCAGGGTAAAAGCACAAACCTGTGTCACTGTTTTGTAAAGGAAAAAGCTAATAAAAGTATAACTATTCACCTTCAATGACATAAAATTGGCATCAATATTTTGAATTTGAAAATGAAGTAAACTAATGAAATGTGTAGAAATGGATGAATTTTAGGATTATAACTCTTAATAATTATTTGGAATAAGAATTGATATATTTTCTATATTTTTATAGATAATATTTTAGCTGCTGAAAAACGCTAAAAATTCGGGGTCTAGTTCCCACCACAAAAGGAAATAAACTTATTTTCCTTTGATCTCAGACTATGTTATAGATAACATATATATCTAGAACAATCAAAAATAAAAATTGGCTTTAGAACTATATTTTCTGTTTTATAATGATTGAAATTCCAACTCACCTAAAATTGATAGTTTTCATCTCCCACTACCTTTTTCAAAACAAATCTATTCTAACTAGGAGAAAAGTTATACATTCTAGAAGAGGACTCTCTCCTCTAGAATGTCATATAATTTTTAGATTTTTTTTATATGATTTAATTTTTTTTCTTCTCAATACCGACATCTTTTTGAGTGTTAAAATACGCTCTTGTAGAATTTTTTAATTACAATATATACTATATCTAATTAAAAAATTATAAACTCTATATGAGAATATTCTTGACTCTAAGCTCTATAAAATGGTGTTCATATGTTATTAAAAAAATATCATAAAAAATAGTAAGAGCTATTGAAATGCCACTTTTCTGAAATAACTTTATTTTTTAGTAATTGGATACAAACTAGAATAAAACATGCATTTAATAGACATTTCCAATTGGAAAAATGTGAAAAATGTGAGACCATATATAACTTAGCTAGAATGAATTTATCTAGATCATATATTTAAAATTTTTTGATTTTTAGATTAAAAAAATACTCAAATTCAGTCGTTCTAATAAGTCAGCCTGAAAGGTGACACAACTTTGTACTTTTACCCAGCAATTGACTAGTGCAAAATATCCTCGTAGGTGTCCACCTAGGTAGTCCATCCCCTAGGCCCTTCCATCCAGACAATATTTTTATGACCCTAAATTTGAGACAACATGTAGATCTAGTCCTTTTTTGACTTGAGGTTCCTTTTAATTTCCCGGTTGAGTTTTTTGTAGGTCTTCTCAAACACCTCAAGATCATCAGTGTTCCTTCTCCACTCCCAACCATTCTTTAGCTCATAGAAAAAGATGGTGGCATGACCATCTTTTAGAAATCTCTTCAACTTGTCCATGTCCATCATTATAGTGTTGTGAACTTGGAGAATTTTTTTTTTTAAATGTGAGTTTTCAAAAATATATAGTAAGAACTCTAGGATTTTTTTGATACCTTTCCTCATTCCTACATTTCTAGATTTTCCAAAGAACATTAGAAGAGAGAATAGTCCAAAAATGATTAGAATCTTTTTTAAGCCCATCAATATTACTAGTGATAATTTCGATAATGTTCACATTTATAGGATAAGTAATACCAAACATATTCCAAATTTCCTTAGCAAAAATAAAGTGAAAAAGAATATGTCTACCAATTTTAGGAAGCTTGCATAAGCTACAAAATTCACTCATCAAAGCATATTTCCTAATCGAAAGTTTGTCAAGCAGGGCCTTCCATTAAAGAACTTAATTTTAGGTTCTGTATTACCTTTCCAAAGAATATCAAAATACTTCTTCCAAGGCCCAAGATCAAGGGAGGAATATCGAATAGTGTTAACATGGTCAATGGTGGTTTCATTATGCCCAATAACATTATAAATATTATTTTCTTTGATTTTGTACATAATGACTCCATTAGGGCATTTACATTTTAAATATCTATGAGAGTCCACATGATAATCAATAGGAAAATCCTTAGAAGCCTTGAGAACCATATTATAAGTCTTCTTTTGAGAGTCCAGAATATTAAATTTTCTTCCAAGTTCATCCTAGCTGATAAGCTTATCTTGATCAAATAAGTTAGCTAGTTGGGAGATACCCATCTTAGGCCAAAACTAAGAAAAGCATCCTTGGGAGAGGGCAAGGGGTTTCCCCGACAGGTGTAAGTTCCACCAGATGGATCTTTCACCATAGAAATGCTTAGCATCATGGAAGTCTTTTTCGGTAATATATTTTTGACATGATCCCAGGCTTTCCATATAGATTTAGAAATAAAAAAGCCTTGAATAATAATCAGGAAATTGCCAACAATCAAATCACAGTAGGGAAGATTCCTCCAAGACTTAACCTTTTTTGGAATGTCTCTTTCAATATTATGCCTAACAAGGACCTTCCATGGATCATTACCATCCATAGAGTGAAAGATCCACTTGGCAGACATAGCAGTACCTTGGATCTTAAGATCCTTTAGCCCTAATCCCCCAAGGAGCTTATCAATGTGGCACCAATCCCATTTAATGGCATGCAACTTTTTATTAACTTTACCATAAGACCAAAGAAATTTCCTGATAGTTTTTTTGATTTCCATGAGTTGGTAATTGCTAAACATCCAAGTAGAGGAGTAGTAAACACTATAAGAGGAAAGAATCTTTTGGCAAACTTGAACCCTACTAGCTAAAGATAAAGATCTATTATGCCACTTATTTATCTTCTTAGAAATTTTTTCCTTGATCCAAAACCATATGTCTTTGAGGGAAGGCTCAACAAAAAATAGAATGCCTAAATATTTAACAATTTTATGAGGCTTGTCCCATTGAAAATTATATTGCTTAAACCAGCCAAGTGACTACTCCTCCCAACCAAGACATATGGATTTGGATTGAGATAATTGAGCACCAGAAATATTGCAGAAAGTATTAAGTTTGGATTGCAAGGCCTCAAATTTATTAGCATTAGCTTCAAAGAAAATGGCAGTATCATCAACAAACTGACATTTGATAAGCTCATCGTTATTAGGAAGATATATGCCTCTAACTTTAGGGGACAAAGAATTATCTCTAAGAATGTAGAATAGGGCTTTTGAAGCTATGAAAAAAAGAGTAGGGGCCAAAGGATAGTAGGGGTAATAGATGTATTTCTTATAAATATAAATGCTTATTACATTCATATTTTGTAGATTTGTATCTACATTTATTATGAAAAATATTGTGAGCAATAAATGGTGAAATATTGATTACAGGAAGTGGTAATAATTTTTGTTATTCGTTTTAAAATTATTTTGTAATATTAAGTTTAAATTGTGATTTTTTTCCTAAAATTGTTATATTATTTAATTATAAGAGATGAAGTTTAATTAAATAGATAAAAATAGACTTTTTATAATTTTTGGATCTGATTGTTAACATTAGTGTTTATGATGATAGATCATAACGTGGATTGAAATGTTGATATTTTTTTGTTACCAAAATAACGATTTTTTACAAAGGCATCGAAGCCTGAATCAAGAAAGAAGAACTAGAAAGAGTATTAAACTTGCAAACCCAACGACCCTCAATACATGAACCTAAAGACCAATAGAAACTTATATAGAGGATTGTATACTTGCAGATATACAATCAAAAAATTGTCTCCAATATATGAAAATTATGCATTAATGAAACTTGGAGAATAGTGAACAAAATAACCATTTTAATTAGCCATGCTATCAATGTGTTACCTTGTCCAAGATTTAGCATGATGTTGTCCCTTATTGTTAGACTAAGATGGTTATACACAAGGAAGTAGGGGAGGAGATGAGAGGTTCATTTTTCTTTTTGAGTCAAAGAGAATTATGAGTTGACTCAAGCACAAACCCTAGCAACAACAATAACATCCAACTTGAACACAAGAGTTTACATTTTGGATGGTAGTTTGAAGTGACCGAAAAGCTGTCAATCATGTGAGCATCAAAGAACTGAAATTAATGACACGGAAGATGATTGTCTTTAGCAATAGAAGAATGTCTGTCATGTGTGTATATTTCATTGAAGATTGTAGATAATTACACATACCTTATGCAATCTTTATTTATAATTTTTATAATGTTTGGAAATTAAAAAATCCATGACATTGGCCCTTTGAAATGCAATGTTCTACTATTACACTCATCATTTGAAATGTTGATGTTAATTTTTTTAAACATAATAAAATCAGGAACCTACAAATAATATTCACATGGGTTGTGGAGATCTTTCAACACTAAGTGAGAATTATAAGAAATATTATTTATTGATACCTAAATACTAGTATATCATATGTGTTCATGTTATGGAGCCGAACAATGAAATGAGATTAATATTAGTACCACATTGTGCTAATTGCTAATGCTATATTATAAATTTGGTATTAAACTGAATTCAAAAGAATATGGCACTAATGGACATTTTATTATCATCAACAAATTATATCATGGATGTAGTTTTGATTTAGCTCTAAATTTTCAATTGCTTCTTTCTATTGAATACAAACTTTACTATGGAGTGTGAAGGAAATAGGTGTAAATTGTGATAATTGAGAGAATAGACTTATAGTCCATAAGTTTCCACCTACTGAATGGTAGGTAAGAACTTTCTTTACTAAAACCTTACTATAAATTTCTTGGAGTGGGGTTTTCATTACACTAAAAGGCTAATTTGTTAATGCCCAATACAACCACTAAACTTATAGTACACAAGAGGTGGCTAAGGCCTTATCATGAATCTCAAGGAGAATGTTGGATAGTTTTCCCAACAATCTCCTCCTCGATATTACCTAAGGGTCTCTATATTAAAACCTATGACCAAGCTTTGATACAACTTGTTAGAGTGAGGTTTTTGTTCAACCAAAAGACCAATTTGTCAATACCTGATACAACTACCCAACTTAAAGTACATAGGAGGTGGTTAGGCCCTTGTCACAAATCTTGAGGGTAATGTTGAACATTTTTGTTGAAGAAAGGGTGTTGATAACTATTGAAGTGATAATCAATTATTATAACTATGGTTTTAAGTGTACTAAATATTAATCATCAATTTGTATCCAAGATAAAATTTATCTTTCTATTATATGATCACTTATACCTATTACGTATTACCAACTATTACGTCTTTGAAGGTAATATCTAATGAGAGTTCACCCCTAGTTAGTACCATGTAGAATTCTCTCAAATGTTAAACTAGAGCTTAATATCTAATATGCAACTCCAATATAGTGAGAATAAACTTGTTTGTAATTGTACCATGTTGCATTTCTCTTAGATTATTATAGATTAGATTTTATAATATTAACTTTAATATTATATAATTGAGTGTGATTGAAATAATTTTAACACATAATATAATCATGATTGCTCATTACAATAATTTTTTGTATCTTAAGTGAACATGTTAATATTAGATTGGTTTTGACATATGAGTGACAATATACTTAAGTCATTTACTTAGTTCATGTTGAACAAGTAATACATGCCAAGCATAAGTTGTCAAATAGTATATGCCGAGCGATAGATATTTAGTATGAGCTAAGTAACTAGTAAGTGCTAAGTCACTCAAGTGCTAAGTAGATGGTATGTGTCAAGCTATTCAAATGTTGAGTGATTAGTGAATTCTGAGTTATTCAGAGGCTAAGTTATAGCATTGAAGTTGCAGTAGATGTCTAACATCAGGGACTTCAAGTGCCAAGTTACATAGTTTTGACATAGTTGTTTGTAATGGTACAAAATTCTATGTAAACCATTTTTGGGTCAACTTAAGGATTATTTTACAATATTAGATGATAAGGATGAATTGTAATTATGAATCCCTATGCATTACATGAATTCAATTAGAAAAAGTGAAGGATTAAATGGAAATATGGGTGAATCACAATCATTGATTCATACCTAACCCTAAGTCACCTAGGTCTTTTTGAGTAGGTCAAACTCTAAAATTTTTATGAATGCTTTAGGAGAATTGAAGAGAGTTTGCATGAAAAAATAGAGCATTCATGATGATCGAGGTGTTATGATTTGACTTACATTGGATAATCGAATAGAGGAGAAAAAAGAAAAGGAATCAAAAGACAACAGAGATACATCTAATTAGAAAGGATCAAGTACACATCAAGAAATAGGTCATTTGACATCAAGAAACAAAGTGCTAACTAAAGGATCATTATTGAGACATTCTAATAGGTGAATCAGTTAAATCTCTTAACAAAATAGTCTTGATAGGCTGTTGTAAATCCTTTAACAAGGTGCTTACTTCATTGTAAGTTAAAGTCCTTTACCCAGGTACACTTCTAACCAGGTGTTAAAATCCTTTAATAGGGTAAGATCTAATAATCTTGTAAGCCTTTAACAAGGCATACCTTTCATAAGGTAGATCATGTTTCATGATCAAACATTGTAACCTTCATTGCATACACTTTGTTATTGGAGTAGTGAAGATTTGTGGGTGTCATCCCCACACTAGTTTTACCTTCTCCTTGGAGGGTTTATGGGTAACCAAATATCTTGTGTTATACATGTGTTTAATGTTTTACTTTCATACTATGGATGTATATTCTTAATTTGGTATTTCAATATATATGCATAGATTATGAGATGGATGTGTGGTGAATGATTTTGAGGTTGAAAGTTTAAAGTGTTGATTCACCCCCCACCCTCTTAGATTTTACTTCCCTATTGTATTTCCAACAATTGGTATTAGAGCTGAGTTCTCTGGAAAGTAAAGCTTTGCAACTTTGAGGAAAGATCTTGGAAATGGAAGTCTACAAGTTGGGAAAGACTATTGAGAACCAAAAGATTGAAATACAACTTTTCCTACATCAGTTGAATGAAGCAAGAAATGATTTAAAGCTATCACTGAAAAGAAGGAAGGAAATAGCTATTGAAGAGAATGACACACAATACCAAGAAATTGACACTACTAAATTGTTTGCAGATGGAAACACTAATGAATTTAATGTAGCAGTTGTAGATCTTATGGAAAAGAATGGAACTCTAATTGAAGAGGTCAAAAATCTCAAGAGAGAACAAGAAGTCCAATTAGTATTACTATGTGAGGTGACCGAGCACAAAAAGAAAGCTGAAAAGGAAAAAGTCATGATTGAAGATGAAAAAAGGATATTGACCAATAGACTAGAAGAGAAAACATTAGAGGTAAGTAGGATTGCTAACATGCAATTGGAAACTTCAAATCAAATGATGATCACATATCATGAACTAAATACAAAGGATATTGAGATCACAACACTAAATTTGTGAAATGAAGAATTGAGAAATGATCTAAAAAGAGAAAATGAGTTTTATGAAAGTTTCAACAAAAAGCCATCAAGTATGTTAAACAATTGATGAGATCCCCTAGATCCAATAGTGACACTTTTGGATTGGGTTACACTAGCACTGAAGAAGGAGAATCATCTAAAAGTGATGAAGAAAGAAGTAATAAAGGTAAGAACTCCAAACCTACTTATCATAATTGTGGTAAGATAGGTCATGCTGCTAATGTTTGTAGGAGCAAGACTACAAATCAGAATCCTAAGTAGAAATTCATGAGTCATTGCCACAATTACAATAAACAAGGACATCAGGCACATGAATGCAGAACCAAGACCATAAACATACAAATATTTGAAGGATACTACTATAACTATCAGAAGTATGGGCATAAAGCATATGAGTGCAAATCCAAGCCTAAATGGTCATCAAACAAGTAGACAAAGGTAAAGCATAATGACAACTCTTATAATTGGGATTATAATACTAGGTATAATTGTCACTATTGTCAAGAATATGGACATGTTGCTGAAAATTGCATAAGAACTCATTTTAGAAGTGCCTACAAAAGATGGTTGAGTCAAACCACATATTTTAGCTATTTGAAGACTAGTCACATAAGGAGGAGTTGTCCAACAAGGTCAAAGGCATTGAGCAGTGAGTTCAACAAAGGAGAAGGAAAGGTAGATGTTGAAAATGTCAGAGATGAGATGAACAAGACATGGAAGAGAAAGGAAGATTGCAACACATCAAGATCAGATGGGATCACTTCACCAAAGGGGTCAGGTGATCACACCACCTCCAATTAAGAAATCAAGAGGTATGTTTGGGAATGATATTTAAAAGATTATATTTGCATGAAGAAAGATGCAAAATGTTGTTAAGGATCTAGAATAAATCTCTAAGTTTTGTTAGTTTTCATGTTACTACCAAGCATGAAAAATTTCATAATGGTTGCCAAGTGAAATGTTAGTTGATTTCAAGCTATCAAAGGTGATATTATTGACTAAGCTTGTAGTGGTTTTTGAGTAGAAAAAGAAACTTCATGGAAGCTGAGTGAGTCAGAATCTCTATTGAAGCTGAGCTTATAGATGTGTAAGCACTAAGCATTAAATGCAAGTTTTGAAGGTCTATATGATCCATTTTTACTCATTTGACATCATTTAAATTTGAACAAAAGCACAAAGAGTGAAAGATGCATTGAAGAGATCATTCCAAGAACTTGCTAGCAGGATTCAATAGTCACTTGACACCATCACAACATATTTACAAAGGTATTTATTAAATGCTGAGCTATGCAGTTTGAATTTTTGTAAACCCTAGTTTACATAATCATGTCTAGTTCTTTAGCTCCTAAGGTTAAAGAGGGTAAAGAAGTTTTGAATTGTGTAATTGATAAGCAATAAGATCAGATAACCAAACTTTAGAGCCATTCCTAATATTGCTTACAAGCAAGATCCATCTAGTGCATTGTCAATGGTACCACCTTGAGTTTTGATGTTTCAAGACATGAGGTGTTTCTACACATGCAAGGTGGGTAGCTTAGGAGATATGGAGATTAGGGAAGCCTATGGGAAATTATGTGAAAACAGTGCACTGAAAGATGAATTCAAAATCATAGAAAGGAAAGGTTAACCTGTGCCTTAGATTTTCCCAATATTTTCATGATTGAATAGATAAAGATAGTTTTGAGTAGAATTCATGAGAATTCTATATGGTTGGACAATGGACTGGTGAAAATCACAAAGAAAATTGTACATAGAGTAAGAGGGTATCCAACACTTGACTGACCTAAAACCATGAGGAGTAAATCTAAAGAGGTCATTGAGAAGAATATAAGGGCAGTATGGAATAAATGAGGCATGACAATTGATACTATCTCAGATCCCCTAATTTCTTTTGTAGTGAGAATTATAGCACATAAATTCTATCAATCTAGTAGGCTCAATAGTGTACCATGTATTGTTATTGACATGGGCTATAAGATAGTTAAGTAGGATCATACCTATGACCTTGGCAAGTTGCAGATGCAACAATTGTCAAAAAATTTGGGAGCAATAAGGAAGACCGAACGTGCACAATGTAAATTTGGTTCAATTCTTGTATGTATATTCTTTTGTGTACATAATAAATTTCCTGCTTTTGGTAAAGTTTCCTAGAAAACAAATAGATATATTGCAGTGTAGATAGGTGAATTTATTGAGCAACTTCGAAATAATTTTGAGTCAGTTTTGGCCAGGTACTTTAAAGATTTCAAGAAATCAATGAAGAAAAGATTGAGGATACCAGTGACACTAGTTGAAAAACATTTCAATGATGTTTTTTTTCTAGTTGACACTAATTTTACATATGTTCAAGCTGCTATTCCAAGGGTAAGGTGGTTAAAACCACTAGGCTATGAGATCAATATTAATGAAGCCTCTATAGTAATAACAACACTACTTGCATAAGATGTAGATGTTAAGGCTATTGCCTTTGGGAACTATGACATGGCTAAATTTAAGATAACAATGGATTTGAAGACTGCCTCAATCATAAGAAAGAAAAACAAGATTGTCAAGAAGCTAAAAGAGAAATTTGGTCAAGGAGTAGATGATGATGAAGAAGAAGAAGAAGATGATGATGATGAAGAAGAAGAAGAAGATGATGAAGAGGAAGAAGATATACTATTCAAGCACCACTAGTCTTAACTCAAGGTCAAGGAGAAGATCAAGTAAAAGAAGTAGAAATTGAAGAAGGTACCAAGGGAGAAGAAGCCAACGAAGCACCTAAGAAAAAGAAGAGTAAAGCTAAGACCACAACAGTTAGTAAACCAAGGAAGGTTGCAAAACCTAAGCCTACGGTTCCCTCTCCTAGAGCAAGCACAAGAGCTACTACCAAAAAGGCTCAAGAAGCAAATAAGCCAAAAGAGAAGAGGGCTAGATTAGATAGCAAATCCGAGGAGCTTGAGAAGAGACCAAAGAGAAAGTACATAGCTCTAGTTGAATCTAATGAAGAAAGGAAAAAATTTGATGACAAAAACCAATTCAAAGTGATAAGTCATCATCCTTAGATTTAGATAATATATGTGAGAACATACAGAATAATGCTAATTTATCTAGTCTCAGACATATTGAATTTGATAAACTTGGAAAAGTTGAGATGAACGAAGTAGAGAAGTCAATATATGCCATGATGGAAAAATTTAAACAAACTCCACTTGAGATTACCAACTCTTTACCAAAGGAATTATCTGATAGAGTTGAGAAAAAGTGGCAATATAGTATCAATGTAGAAAGACAAATCAAAGAGACCACACTTGCAAAAGTGATGCCAGAATTGATAGGGAAACAAATGGCTAAGGAAATAAAGAAGCACACTGGAAAACTTGCACCAAAATACAAGGCATTCAACATATTGCTAAATAATTTGAGGATGTTGTACAAAAGACCACTCTAATTTGGAAATCATTATATGGTTTGGCAGTACCTAAGGAAATAATGCATGCATCTATTAAGGTAGGTGAGGACAAAGATGAACAACAATAGGTAACTAAGGTGATCATAGTTGACACTAAGACAATTACACTTGAGGAAGGCATAGAAAGACTTGAAGACACATAAGCATCAACTAAGGATGAGCAGCAAACAGAACATAGTGTAAATGATACACTAGTGCTAAGTGCTAGTCCTCAACATGAGGTGAATACATAAAGTGATACTATAAAGATAAAGGATGTTTCTAATACTCTCACTTAGAACACCAATTTCATTATAGAGGAAAACTTGAAGAAGATACTGGTAGAATCCACTACTCAGGCTAAACATTGTGAAAATCCTATACAAGTGAGTGTTGATGAGATTGAGAAGGTAGAAGAGGTATTTGCAGGGGAGGAAGTATAGAAATAAGTGACATCTACAACCCCTCCTCAATTCACCTTGATATAACCTACATTACCCCTTGTGGTATGTCAAAGGAAGGAGACAACAACTTTTATTGGTACATTGGTGTAAAGTACTCCAGTCTCTATCAATGTAAAGGAAAATGAAAATAGCAAGGATGAGATAATTGGAGAGCATAAAGATGAAACAAAAAAAAATAAAGGAACACAAGTTCCAAAAAATTAGGTAGATACTCCTACACCTACAATACAAGATCAAGGTGCAATTGAGAATGTAGAGAAATTCAAGGATAAGGCTGAAGAGATAGAATTTACTACCAAAACTGAGGAAAAACTAGCAATACAAACATTGGTGACTTTGCTAGCATCTGTTACTCCTCCAAGTCAAGCTCTTCATAGACCAAGCATAGAATTTATACCCCTACAATCATCAAGGTTGAATCCAATCACACCTAAGGTAGATAAAGTTATATCATTTGTTGATGTGAACTTGGATGAAGTGATTGAGTTGACCAAGTTTGATTCTGCAACCATTACTATTGAATTGATGAGCATACTCTAGGATGCCCTTGCAAACAAGAAGAACCAAGAACTACTTAGATGGGAGCATAGGTAGAAGCAAGATTTGATAGATATCAAGGACATTCTTCTTGATGCATTTAGCCTCTAGCACCTAACACAACATAGATGATCATAGAGAAGCTAACCAACTTAGTGGAAAAGATAAATGCCATAGACCTAGATTCAAATGTGAAATTACTTGAATGACCTAAAAGAAAATTTCAAAACGAGGTCAATGAAAAGATATTAAGTGCTATTGCACTATCATAGATTGAGTTAGCAATGAAAATTGATAGTGTAAAGAAGGTACTAGAGAACATTTTCTCTTTGTACACCAAATTGTGCATCCAACACTCTTTACACAGGAAATGAGGAGCCACATACTGATTTTGGAGAGTTATATACAGTGATTTGGTATAACTCTGTCAAAATCTCTAGCCCAGAGTGAGAAACATTTCAAGAATCTACTGAACTCCTAGAATCAGTTAGCAATGTTAAATATAAAACAAGAAAACATCAAGGCTAAACTAATTAGCATCCAATCTATTTTGACTCTACATATGAAGATAGTACACAAGGAAATAGCCTTTTTTGAAACACTCATGAAGAAAGATCTACATCTTTCTACTCATGAAGGCTTAGTTCACCTTATTGCCGAATTAGACATCTAGATCAAATCATTAAAGGTAGCTTGTGATAATTGGGATGTTGCTTTGAAAATTATGCCTGAGTTCCACAATTTTTTTTTGGAAAAATACACTCTAAGTGTATAATCCTTTGACATAAGTGTCAAAATGGGGGAAAAAAAAGAGATAATGGGAGAAATAAGAAGTATGGGGGAGATAATATTATTTTGGAAAAGAGGGAGTCAATGACTGAAACATAGTACATAGATCAACCAATACAAATCTACTTACTAAGGGGAATGATTTTGGTTCAGATGTAGAGTAACATAATCAACTTAGGGGGAGTTATTGAAATTTGAGGTATGACTGATGAGTCATAAGCTTTTGCAAAATTTTGAGGTTTTGAAATTTTGTAAGTAAGTAGATATTATTTGAGTTATGCTTGAAAGGCTAAAGGTTATTCATACATGACCAAGTATTTTTCCACTCATGTCAAAGGGGGAGATTGTTACTTTCAAATTGGTTTTCATATATGAGTGATAATATACTTAATTCATTTACTTAGTTCATGCCAAAAAAGTAATACACGCCAAGCATAAGTTGTCTGATGATATATGTCGAGCAATAGATATTTAGTATGAGTTGAGTAACTATTAAGTGCCGAGTCACTCAAGTGCCAAGTATATGGTATTTTCCAAGATATTCAGATGTCAAGTGATTAGTGGATGTTGATTTATTTAGAGGTTGAGATAAAGCATTGAAGTTACAGTTGATGCCAAGCATCAGGGACTTCAAGTGCCGAGTTACACAGTTTTGACATATCTGTTTGTAATGGCACAAACTTTTATGTAAACCATTTTTTGGCCAAGTCAAGGATTTTTTAATGATCTCAGATGATAAGGATGAATCTTAATTGTGAATCCCTATGCATTACATGCATCCAATTAGAAAAAGGGAAGGATTAAGCAACAATATGGGTGAATCATAATCATTGATTCATACCTAACCCTAAGTCACTTAGGTCTTCTTAAGCAAGACAAACCCTAAACTTTTTAGGAATGCTTTGGGAGAATTGAAGATAGTTTGCATGCAAAAATAGAGCATTCATGGTAACAAAGCTATTATGATTTGAGTTAAATTGCAAAATTTGTTAGAGGAGAATAGAGGAAAGGAATCAAAAGACAACATAAATACATCTAGTAAGAAAGGATCCAGTTCAAATTAGGAAAGAGGTAATTTGACATCAAGCAACAGAGTGTTAACCGAATGATCATTGCTGAGATATTCTAATAGGTGAAGCAATTAAATCCCTTAACATAGTAGCCTTTATAGGTTGTTCTAAATCCTTTAGCAGAGTGCTTACTTCATTGTAAGTTAAAGTCCTTTTACCAGACACACTTCTAACAGGGTATTGAAATCCTTTAACAGGGCAGACCTTTCACAGGGTAGATCATGTGTCATGATCAAACATTGTAACCTTCATTAGATACACTTTATTACTCTAGTAGTGAAGATTTGTGGGTGTCATCCCCACCCAAGTTTTACCTTCTCTTTGGAGGGTTTCTAGGTAACCAAATATCTTGTGTTATACATAAGTTGAATGTTTTACTTTCAAGCTATGGATGTATATGCTTAGTTTGGTATTTCAATATATATATATATATATATATATATATATATATATATAGATTGTGAGATGGATGCGTGGTGAATGACTTTGAGGTTGAAAGTATGAAGTGTTGATTCACCCCCCCTCTCAGAGTTTACTTCCTTATTGTATTTCCAACAGAACATTCTTCAACTAACTATTTTACTTTTACCCTTTTAACAAGATAAGAAAACCTTAAATCAATTATATCATTTCATGAAATAAAATCACATTTTACAAATGTTATTAATTAACAATATTATAGAAAAAATATCTATCAAATTTATGATTTCATATAGATCATACAATACCCATTTTAATCACTTTTGCAACACTTACAATAAAAGATTTAATCTTTATACTTCAATTATAAATCAATATGCCTACAAATTAATAAACCAAAGTTCATTAATGACTAGTCTATTTTAAATTCTACAAATAAAAATGTAGTAATAACTAATAAATTGTTATTAGATAAATCATAAATGAAGGAATGCATGAGCATATGAGTTCAATTATTTTGATTAATTGATTTTAGTTTAAAAGGTGAAATAGAAAACCGAAATCAACAATTCTTGCATCTGTTCTATTTTTGGATTATACCATTGAGAATTTTAGTTATTAATGTACCTAATGAAAAAGTAAATAACACTTCATATGTAAGACAATATAACTTTTATATGAATAAGATATTCTAAGAAAAACTATATTAATTGAATTACAAAACTATAATAAGTTTAAACAATATAAGTTTTATAAATACTACTTTAAAAAAATCTATATATTTAAATGAATATTACTCAACCTCTTATATTGATCTAGGAGAGAATATTTTTAGTTCTTCACTAGCTCTCGTTATAACTATTCTATTATTTATTTTACAATATCTATAATTTTTTTTAAAATATCATTGATAAAATAAAAAATTGATATTTCAAATAATATAATCAATAGCATTTGATATAAAAATAATATCAAAATAGGAGGAAGATATGTTCATATATATAACATATCAATTATATCTCAATGCTAGAATGAGTTTTTAATAATATGTTTATTATCACTATTATCAAAGACAAATGATATTGAACTAAAACAAATAAAGAAAGCTTCAAAATTCAAAGTTGGAATATTTTAACTAACAAATCAAATGTTTAATTATCAAAATATTTTCTATCATGTTGATGCTATTTTGTATTTTTAAAATAGTTTTGGAACATGAGTCATATTTTATATATTTTTATTTCAAGATGTTAAGTTCTTCTGGTGCTGAGTGTTTAGGCAGCGGGTATCGAGTTCTTCAGGTGTCGAGTGTTTCAAAATTTTCAAGTTAATAGGATATTTTTAGGTGCCGAGTAGGCATAAAGGTAATTGGTGCTGAGTCACTCTGCTTAGTACTAAGTGCCGAGTAACTGAGTCTTAAATCAGATGCCAATTTATTTAAGGTGCCGAATCTATTAGGTTTTGAGTTGTGTAGTAGAAAGGAGTGCTCAGCCTTGTAAGGTTGGTCAAGTGCCAAGTTGAATAAGCTATTCTCTGGTGCCAAGTTGAGGTAAATTCCAAGTGTCGAGTTGAGTTAGTTTATTAAGATGCTGAGCAAAGTTCTTCACGTGTTGAGTGTTGAGGCAGTAGGTACCGAGTTCTTCTGGTGTCGAGTGTTCAGGTAGCAGGTACCGAGCTCTTCAAGTGCCAAGTGTTTTAGAATTGTCGAGTTAATAGGAGATTTTTAGGTGCTGAGTAGGCATAAAGGTAATCGGTGTTGCGTCACTCTGCTTAGTACTAAGTGCCAATTAATTGAGTCTTAAATCAAATGTCGAGTTATTTAAGGTGTCAAATCTATTAGGTGCTGAGTTGTGTAGTAGAAAGGCATGCTCAGACTTGTAAGGTTGGTCAAGTGCCGAGTTGAATAAGCTATTCTTTGATGCCAAGTAAAGCAGAGGGGGTTGTTAGGTGCCGAGTTGTCCTATCGTCTTAAAGTGAATTTAATGCTGCATGCTTTTCTTAAGTGCATTTATAATGGCACGACTTCTAAAGTACATTTTGTATGCTCCAAATCTTTTATTCCTTGACGATATTCAATTTTGAAGTCCTATTTTTTGATTGCATCATGTGAATAAATCCAAGTCATTAAGGAGTAGCATCTTTAGTACCATTTCCATGCATGATAAGGACAATATTGGTGACAGTCTACATGGAAAATGACAAGTTGCACTATGATTATTTATTGAAGTTTCCTATATGTATCTTTCATTTCACACTTTCAAAAACATCCTGCATATGCTTAATTAGGAAAATTTATTTTGTGAAGCTGAGATTGTGCTTCAAGATGAATTGTGTGTGGGATATTGCTTTGGCTTGCGAAATGTGTCATCAACAACATCGTCTCATCATCCCAAAAAAAATTCGTATTTGGTTGCCGCCGACATTAGAGGAATCTATGTTACCCAGTCATCTTATGGATGAGGTGATGAACCAAATGTTCATAATGCATTCACAAACGATCACAACAGCCATCTGGGATATCATCGGTGAAGAGCTTCTCTATCCATCGACACATTTTTTTTCTATCCTTCTTAGGTCATATCTATATTTCTATCCAATGCCATGGATTTTTTGTAATCTCCGAATAGGCTTCAAGCCTTGGCCCAAAAGGTAATCCTGCCACATTTCCTAGTGGATAATAAATTGACTATGGCTATGCAAAAGTATGATTTTTGGAATGGTATGGCTTTAGTTGGTGGTCTATTTTCACATTCTCAACTTCTAAAAAAACATGAATTTTATGTTGTTTTTGAGGCTATGAAGAAATCTATATATACTTGTAGTTTTATTTATTTAAAGCAGTCTCTGCCATATGATCCAAGATTAATGGGTGTGCAATTGGTGGAAAGAGTTAAGTTAGTGGGCCTGGCCATGATTGTATTGCAAAAGGATTCTAATGTTTCAAAATCCATACAGCCGAATGCACCATCAAAAAATTAACAGCCAATTGAATAGAGTTTTTGGGATTCAATTGGTGCGATTAACTTTGATTGGCTTGTAGATAGTTCAGAATTTTGATTTTGGGAATTCTTTTTGATGGATTTGGATTTTTTGGTTGTGGTCTGGTATTTGTTTGGACAAGATTGATAGGCAGTGTTTCTAAAGGTCCCTTTCAAGTTATGTCATCATCAACTGGTGTTATCTCTTGTATGTTGCAACTTTATGTCTAAGTACTTCATGCCAAAGCTATTGTATTTGAATTTTGTAGAAGTTTAGATTTGGTTATCTTTAGGGGTATACTGTTGGTTGATAACCCTTTGTAATTGCTTTCTCATAATATGTAAATATATGTAAACATTAGGGATGATGCTGGGTTTTCTTCACTGATTCTTTCCTAGTTGACCTCGTTGAATTAGATTAATAAATATTATAGTGGCTAGCCACTTTTGCCTAAAAATAAATAAATAAATTTCCCTTGACTACTCACACATATTATGGGCTTTAGTTTATTTTGGAAAAATGAATCATTTTGTTTGATAGTACCTTTATACAAGGAAAAAGAAAAAAGTCACTATCTTATACATGTGTTATTAGTGGTGTGTACTTGTTATAATAAATTGTAATGCAAATAGAAATTTATGAATATAATAATTTGTAGTTGTGTCATACTATTTTAAAGCTTTACAAATTTAAAAGAAAAGATACATATTCATAACAAGCTATAGAATGAAAATAAATAAAAATTTATATATATATATATATATATATATATACATATATATATACATATATATATACATGTATATATACATATATATATATACATGTATATATACATGTATATATACATGTATATATATGTATATATACATGTATATATATATATATACATATATATATACATATACATGTATATATACATGTATATATACATATATATGTATATATACATGTATATATACATGTATATATACATATATATATATATATATATGTATATATACATGTATATATATACATATATATACATACATATATATACATATATATACATACATACATATATATACATATATATACATACATACATATATATACATATATATACATACATACATATATATATATATATATATATATATATATATATATAGAGAGAGAGAGAGAGAGAGAGAGAGAGAGAGAGAGAGAGAGAGAGAGAGAGAGAGAGAGAGAGACGTCAACATTTTAATTTTTTTTAGTATCTTCTTGTAAACTTGGATAGTAGGTATTATATTTATAATCAGTTGACATTATCAAAAAATTTAATTTTAAAATGTTCTGGCTAAAAATATCTCATTTTAAATAGGCGTGAAACTTGCTATACAAATTCAAATTAAATGAAATTGATCCAAAAAGTAAAATAAAATTATAATTGATGTGTTTCATTCATAATTAATTTAGTGAGTGAAAAGATTTGAACTTTTGATTATATTAACTAAATTTACTAAAGTTTAGGAGAAAATGGTGCAATGTGGAGGATACTCCGAAATAAGTGTCCCAATAACACAAACTTGTGTAAAGCAATCACATTTGAAATAAATGATATTTATATTTAAAAAAATTAGAAAATATAAATCAAAACTTTATAAAAACTATTATCATTTGTAAATTAAAAAAATAAAGAAATATGATTGGTTCGAACTAATTTAGAAGATGACATGAGTGAATGTAATAGTATTGCCTACCACAGGTATAATAAGGAAGGAAACTAATATTTTTATATGACCATTTCTCATTTAGATTTTTTTGGCTAATCAATTGTCATATTTTGAATTCATAGAGGTTATATTTTAAAAATAATTATTGAATGCTAATTGCTAACTTTTTATTGGTTTATGAGGAATTTCTTGGGATTTAATCAAATTTTCATGGATGGAGAAATGGAGAAAAAATATTGGAAAAGACAATGTAGCAAAGATTAGAATGCAATTATTATCCATCCAACATGACAAATAAAATACCACTGTAAAAAAAGTACACAAAACTAATAGCAATAAATCATTTGGCACAAGGAGCACCAACATATTTCTCTTAAAGCTTCTAGTTATAAGCGAAGAATAACAAAAGAATGAGTAGATAGAGTCCACTACTATGTGCTTCCATATCCTCCTTTGTTTTTCTTTCTGCCATGGCATTTGGCCAGGCCCTGGCTATGATCAGTTTTTTAAAATAAAAATCCTACACTTTTCATTTCTTAAGAAGCAAGATTTTAAATGATTTGTGGAACAAATTTTAGATAGTTACTCTATTTTTTATCAAAACAAAATGTGAGAAGCTGGAGATAATAGAAGGTAAAAAAAATTATAAGGTTTTTGCTATAATGAATTTTCAAAATCAAGTGTAAATGTTGTTTTTTCTTGCCAATTCTTACTATTTTCCAACATAATAACCTTAGTAGGGTTTAGTTTAAGTGCATGGTAGATGTGGACTTTAATCAAATTTAAATTATTATGTCTCTATCTATGTTTTGGTTACTTATTTATCGATTTTCCTATGTGCAAAAATTCATAGACATGGATATTGTTTGTCTACAAAACACTAGCGTCATGAGCATTCAAATCTATTCTCAAACTATTTGCTGATACTGAACATTTTGAGATAGGCAAAAAGAAGCACTCAATAATGTGAAGATAATTCTGAATGTAGTGATTGTTAGAGAGGGCATCACATGTTTTTTATATCTTTTATTTTTATTTTGAACACTATATATTTGAAGAAAAGGAAACATCTTTCAAAAAGGTTTTGGTTAGTGGGAACTATGGTTCCATTATATTTTATTTCACTTTATTGTATTATTTTGGTTATTTTTGTATAATAGTGATGGCTTGTGCTTTATATGGCTTAGTCACTCTGTCAATTTAGATAAAATTAACTTTGATGTATTTTTCCAAATAGTCCACTATTCATTTCCTTCATCATCTTTCTGATAAAGTGTAGCCTATATGCTTAGGAGTGGGCAAATATTGTTGGTGAGTATCAAACTTGAGTGACCTAACATCTATGGATTTAGAGCCCAAATAGTTTTTGTTCTCTGAAAATCACTTCACATTTTTTAGTACTTGTGAAGCTTGAAGCAACAATTTTGCAAGCTCATAGGAAAAAAGAATCATGTCCTATTTTGCATGAAGGGTTAATTTTACTTATTGAGGGTTACTATAAAAGCAAGGCCATTGTGTCTTCTCCTCCTTCTAAAAAAAGAAGGGCTATGTTAGTGAAAGTTACTCTAGGAAGAGTAAGGGTGAGGATGTTGTTAAGGGTAAAAGGAGGAGTTTGAAGCAAGAAACCCAAGAAACCCCTTAGCAAAATGTTGAAGAGATTATTGAGTCTGATAACTTGGAGAATAAGGAAAATGAAAAATTGGAGGAGAAGGAGAAGACAGATGTGGGAGAATTCAGCTCCAATTTGGAAGGCTACCTGAGAAGTAAAGGTGAAACTAGTAAGGATGAAGAGGAAGAGAGTAGTGAGAAAAATACAGAATTGGGTAATGTTGGTGAAGAGGAAAATCAGAGTGAGCATTCCAAGGGAGTGATGGATGGAAAAGAAGAAATGGTGAAAGAAAAAAAGGACCTTTCTGATGTCAATATGAGGGAAGAGGTAAGGATAGACAAGGACAAGTCTTCTAGTAGAGCAGAAATGGGGAAGAAGAATGAGTCTATTCAAAGGGATACTATGCTTTCTTTTCTACATACTACAAAGCTCAGGGCTGATACCTCTCTGCAAGTCGACTCATGGATGTATGATGAATTAATGAGTCTAGAAAGGAAAATGGAAAAGGTGCGATAGAACTAGGAAATTGACCACGCAAAGATTAGTCAGATGGAAGTGCAGGTGGGTAATAGACTAGAGAAACTAAAATAGTATGAACAAACACTTCATTTGTTGATCAAAGAGAGTGCCAATAAGATGGAGTAGGTTACTTCTAGTATCTGTGCTGCTACTACAAGTCTTGGGAAGTGCACCAATGAAGAAATTATGTCTCTAGGGGGACCAAGTAAAAGAACCAGATAAAGCTCTAAGAAAAGGGTAGCTGAGGCTACTGGAGGTTTGGCTGCTGATACCATTCAAGGCACTGCAGAGATCGGACAAGAGGTGGTCAAAATGATAAAAGAGCTACAGTAGCAGCTAGTAATCCCTCTAGTTTTTGTTCTTCATTTTTTTTAGTGGTCCTAGTCTTTGGTCACTAATATTGGTTATTTTATCTAGTTTTTGTCTATTGTTAAAACTAGGTTCCAGGTCCTTGTAGAACCTGGTAGCGCTTCATGGTTTATCTTTTTCTTTTTTGTTAAGGGTTTCGGGGCCCCTTCGAAACCTGTTTTTACCTTAATCTAAAACAATTCACTTTAGGTAAAAAAATCTTGACTATTTAATGGGAAAGTTTTCTTGTGGTAGGTATTTTCTTTGAACATTGATCCAAGCCAATAAAATTAATCAAAGAATAGAACCTTGTGGTTTGGCTCTATGGGGAATAGTCTATGTATGTTTATTTGTATGCATTATATTGCATCTTTTATGGGTGAAGGTTGAGGACATGTTACATGTTGTTGTTAGTGTTTAAAATAACTTAGATAGGGGATGGGGGTGTAGGGGTGAATCAACTGCTCTAGGCCCTTTAGTGCTAATTAAACAATCAAACACTTAAAGATTTTTTGTTCAACATTATCATGTAGTTTGGTCTCTACTACATACTGAATAACAATTTTAACTAGTAGCTTATTGTCCTAACATAATAGACTTATTGAATGTAAACATTTGCAATTTTAGATCTTAGTTCAATTCATGTGTTGAATCTATGATAAGCCTTCCTCTTCATTTCTATCCTCAATTTTCTTGGAAACCTTTCAAGAATTCACCTTGCTCTTCGCAAAATACATAAGCTTTTTGCTTAGATTTTCTTATCAACCTCAATAGCTTTGTTCCACCTTATTAGAAATGTTGTTAACACACACAACTTCTCTTTTGTTTTCTCTTCTTTGTTCCTCACACTTCCTCTCTTATTTAGTTTGGCTATGTTCCTCCTTAAATAGATAACTATAGTCCTTTTCCATTTTCACAATCACCATAGATCTTAGAGTTTATGTTCTGATCTAATATATTTATTGTACTTGTTGAAATCCATTTATTTTCTAGAAACTTTTCACTAAATCCATTCTTGTATCTTACCTAATCCTCTCTTTGAATTAAAGGATCAAACACATCAATCCTTATCTTCAATAGGTTTTCCATATCCCAAGAAATCAACTGAGTTAGTTGGAAATTGTGATTTCTTGCAAACAATTAAAATGTTGTTCCTCGACCATCACAAAATTTTGACACTCAATCATCACTCAATTACTCAGTTGCTATAGAGTTTATATCTCAGCATCAATATTATCACTTGGTCAATACTGATGTTTAGTTAACATTGAACTTTATCAACACTTACAGTAGCTCTATTGACACTAATATCACTCAACATATACTTCAAAACTTCTTAATCTTTTCCTCTATTTCTCGATAAAGCGTATGCATTTTTTAGTCTCTTTACATGTATTCATGGTATAAATAATTAAATTATCTTCTCAAAGTCTAACTAATCAAATGTCCATTGTTGCTTCCTTTTCATGACTCAACCTTTTCTCTAGTTACTTTTGTTATGAGCAATTTCTCAAATCCTTTTCATCAATCAAATATAGATATGACATTTGTATCAAGTACAAACATGTCTAATTGGTGGATTTGACATCATTGAAAATAAAAAATATTTCAACTATAGTTTCCAAAAATCACCCTCTTTGGAATTGATGGAAACACCTCAAAATATCTTGAGTATATTTCTTTATGAATACAATCACCCTCTTTGTTGTTAGAGTAATTAGATATTTCCTAATTAACTCTAGTCTACTTAAGCCAAACCTAGGAATATAATAATTAATTCTTTTATTAATTATTATTATGCAGCCTAGGTTATACCTTTTTAGGGTTTTGATCTCCTTTATAAGGATGATCTCTCTTTGTAATTAGATAATTCAATTTTGATAATAGCAATCTCTCTTTTTGCTCATCAATAATCAGTCATCTATGGATCTAGGAATACCAGCCTTCATAGCTTTTGCTTCTCTCTTTTTGTGACAAGTGTTTGCATGCAGGTGATTCATGGGAATTGTGGGGTTGATATTTCATCAACTTCGACATGGAAATAGAGCTGACAACTAACTGCACCACCATGATAGGCTTGGAACCATCTTTTCAACTATATC
Organism: Cupressus sempervirens; assembly: GCA_028749045.1. Lineage (NCBI taxonomy): Eukaryota > Viridiplantae > Streptophyta > Pinopsida > Cupressales > Cupressaceae > Cupressus > Cupressus sempervirens. Next base: position 74,287,593 of record CM053790.1, on the reverse strand, counting down.
TTGTTTGTGAAAAATGGAGTCCATATGCCTAAGATATGATGGTTGTTTGACCTTTTTTTTGAGCCCATATCTTGTTTGTGAAAAATGGAGGCTTCTTTAGTCTTTCACTAGTTTCTTTTCAACATTATTTCCATCTCTCTTTGGAGTAGGTTTTTCCCATGTAGTTTTCTTTATTTCTCCTCTTTTAAGAGATTTGGTTGTGCTTGGCTACCTAATTAGGCTTTGTTGCTAGGACCCAAATCTACTTTTTGTAGTACTTTCTAGGTTTTTAGTTACTCCCCAAGTTTATCTTAAGTGGAGGTGTTAGAGTAATTAGATATTTTCTAATGAAATGTAGCCTACTTAAGCTAAACTTTAGGCATATAATAATTAATTCTTTTATTAATTATTATTATGCAACCTAGGTTAGACCTTTTTAGGGTCTCGATCTCCTTTATAGGGATGATCTCTTTTTGTAATTAGATAATTCACTTTTGATAAGAGCAATTTCTCTTTTTTCTAATCAAGAATGTCTCATCTATGGATCTTGGAATTCCAGCCTCCATAGCTTTTTGTTCTCTCTTTCTCTAATAGGTGTTTTCATGCAGGTGATTCTTGGGAGTTGTGGGGTTGATATTCCATCATCTTCAACATTTTTTTCCATACAATATAGAAGAATTCACTTCTACTAGTGACCAATATCCTTAGTTTCATTATGATTCTCATCCTTGCAATTTTAGAAACTCCCTATAAGTTCTAAGTTCATACTCCCTCTATCATAGATAATTCTGCCAATCTATTCTATAAAATCTCCCTCTTATATATTGGATATAATTTCTCCCTTACATATTATTCCTCTTCCAGACTTCTCTCCCTCTTTAGAACATCTTGTATACATATTCTTCCTCACTGAGAACAATGCCAAATATGCTATCTCTCTTGGCTTCATTTTCTTTATACATCTTGATTATGTAGATAAGTATATGTTAGGGCTGATTTCTATCATCTATGTACAATTGATCTTCTACTTCTCTTTACTTCACTTCACTGCCTTAGGCACATCCTAAAGTAGAACTCTTTGTATCGATGTGTAATATATTTTGATTAGAACTTTTGATGCAATGCCTCTTTGTAGCTTAAGTAGCTTTTCTAAGGGGAATAATCCCCAATTTACCTATTAGATATTCATGAGCATCTTTAGGTAACGATTTAGTGAATATGTCAGTAATTTGTTCTTTGGTGTGTACATATTCTAGCTTCACTTCTTTGTTTTCAACTAGTTCTCTTAAGTAGTGATACTTGATAGCAATGTGTTTTGTGTTTGTGTGCATAACAAGATTCTTTGATATGTTGATAACACCTATGTTATCACAATAGATAACCACTGGATGTATATTTCTTCCTTCATCCCTTTCAATAATTTTTTGATCCACATAATACATAATATTGTAATAGCTCACTATAACTACCATGTACTCAACTTCAGTAGTTGATTGGAAAATAAAGTTTTGTGTCTTGCTTGACCATGACACTAATTTCTTTCCTAGAAAGAATGCACCTCCACTAGTTCTTTTTCTATCATCAGTATTTCCTTCCCAATCAGATTCTGTGAACACCTTTAGTTGAAATCTATCAGTTGTTTTATAAGACAATCCATAATCTTATATACCTTCCAAATATCTCAATATCCTTTTCACTACCATCAAATGGTTTTCCCTAGGATTTGTTGAAAATATAGAAACTATCCCAACATCTAATGCAATATCCTATCTTCTATCAACAACATATTACATTTTTCCAATCATTGATATGTATAGTGTTTGGTTCACATCACCAGATTCATCATTGTTAGATTACTTATGTTCTATAGACATAGGTGTGCTAATTGGTCTTGATTCTACCATTCAAAAAGTTTACAATATCTCCTTGATATATTTAGACTTAGTAATGAAATTATGAGATTTCATTTGATATACTTGCAAACAAACAAAGAATTTGATTTCACCAAACATTGACATTTTAAATTCCTTGTTCATTTCATCAACAAATCATTTTCATAAAGACTCTTTTCCTCTAAATATAAGGTGATCAACCAAAAGTTTAGATAATGATACCTTAGTGTTCTTGCTAGTCTTCAAGTATAGATTACTATTATCATTTGTCCTTTCAAAATTAATCTTCACTAGGCAATTATGAAGTATTTCATACCATGCTTTTGGAGCTTATTTTAATCCATATAGAGATTTGTGTATTTTTGCATACCATATTCTTCTTGTCTAGGCCCACAAATCCTTTAAGCTGTTCTATGTATACTTCTTCCTTAAGAAGACCTAGGTGATTTAGGGTTAGGTATGAATCAATGATTGTGATTCACCCATTTTATCGCTTAAGACATCCCTTCAATTGATTGGTTGCATGTATTACATAAGGATCTACAATATAGATTCATCATTATCATCTTAGAATCCTTAAACAATCCTTAAGTCAACAAAAGGTTTTGCATAGAAGTTTGTGCCATTACAAACAACTATGTCCAAAACTATTTACTCAACACTTGAAGTGTTTGATGCTCAATATCCATTGTATCTTCAATGCTGTAACATAGCCTCTAAATGACTCAAAATCTATTTATCACTCAACATCTGAATGACTCAGCATCTACTATCTTCTGAACACTTGAGTGACTTGACACTTACTAGTTACTCAAAATATACTATATATATAACAACTTATGCTCAATATACACTACTGGTTTGGCATGAACTAAGAAAATAACTTAATTTTGTTGTCACTCATATGACAAAACCAATATTGGATTAACAATCACCCCCTTTCATATGAGTGGAAAAAAGACTTGGTCATGCTTGAATAACCTTACCCTTTGAGTATAAATTAGATAATCTCCATTTCAGTACTTGACTTTCATAAAAAAGTTCAAAAGTTCAAAGTTTTGTAAAACACTTATGACTTATCAGTCATATGTCAAAAAATTTTGTAACTCCCCTTGAGTTGATTATTGTATTTAGATTTAGATTCTAAATACTTCTACTGAGTAAATCTTTTGTGTTGACTCTGTCTTTGTAGTCTTTGTTTGGTATCCCCCAAAACTTATCTCTCCTTTCATGCATTCTACCCCTTTCTTCATTCTCCCCCTTTTGACACTTATGTCATGGGTTGTACATGAATTGTTTCTTTGTCCAAGAAATATTTATGGACCTCCATCATTATCTTTAGTGAATCATCCCAGTTGTCACATGCTACCTCTAGATATTTTATCTATATGTTTAACTCAATAACAAGGGTGACTAAGCCTTCACGTGTAGAAAGATGGGGATTTTTCTTCAACAATATCTCTACATAGGCTAGTTCCTTATATAACACCTCCATGTGAGGGGTTAACATGGATTGGATGTTAATTGCTGTAGCCCTAATATTTGTATCTTGAGGATGTAAAGCTACTAACTGACCTTTTGTTGTAACAAATTTGTGAAATGAGATTGACCTTGACTAGGAGATTGCTATAGAATGTTACCTTTTTTCTTTACATTTCCCTCCGGATGGTCAATATGTCTCTACACTTCTTGTGTGAATAAGGGAATATCATACAACTTGGTGTAAAGAGAGAAAATGTGTTCCAAAATCTTCTTCACACATTCAATCCTAGTTTCTAACTTAACCTAGTGTAGTGCAATGGCACTAGCTATTTGATCATCCACATTTGTTTGAAATTTCTTCTCAGATCGTTCCAATAATTTGACATTGGTATCTAGGTCTTCATCATTGATCTTCTCTACAATATTTTCCAATTACTCAATGATTGGCTTACCTTCATCAAGTGCAAGGAGGTTGAATGCATCAAGAAATATTTCCTTGATGTCATGAAGTTCTTGTTTCTACCTATGCTCTCTTCTGAGTAGTTCTTGGTGTTTCTTCCTTGCTAGAGCATCCTGCAATATGCTCATTTTCTCTATTGTGATTGCTACAAGATCATACTTTGGTAACTCAATCACCTCATCTAAATTGATGTCACCATGGGATGTAACCTCATCAACCTTAGATGTGCTAGGACTTTTCCTTGATGCTTGCAAAGGTGTAGCTTCATTACTTGAGCTATGAAGTGCTCGACTAGGAATATGAGTAGCAGAGTGTAGTAAGGTAACCAATGTTTGTATTGCTATTACTTCCTCTAGCTTCATAGTCAAGGCTGAATATTTAGTCCTATCCTTCTCCTTTTCTTTGACCTCTTCTCCACCTTGTGTTTATGGTGTAGGTGTAGGACTAGCTTCTTGACCTATTTGAACTAGTGTCCTTTCTTTCTCAATTATTGTAATTTCTTGTACCATGGTGCAAACATGTGGAGGCATGATGTTCTTCCTGTGATATACTATAATATAAATTATAGCTTGCAACACTATAGATTGAGAGGGGGCACTTGATAATTCTTGTGTTTTCTCCCTTGTAGATGCCAATTCTACCTTCTCAATCTCATCCACACTCACAAACATAGGGTGACTACATAATTGTGCCTTGCTAGTGGAATTAGTCATTATCTTCTTTATATAGTCCTTTGTTAGGGGATTGATGTTGTGAACATTGTTGTTAAAGACATCTGTGATATTTTCTACATCTTCTTGTGGACTAGCACTTGACATGTGTACTTCTAGTACACTCTGGTCTTGTTGGTGTTCTCCTTCAACTATTGTCTCTATAGTTCCTTCCCTATGTGATTTTTCTTCACCTACTTCCATAGGTGCCTCATCTTCCATATTTGTATGCTTTGCTAATCATTAACTTCAATCTTGTTCTATAAAATGTTAAAAGCTTGGTACTTTGGAGAAAATCTTCCCTTATATTGTTTAATAGCTTTTGTCATCTCAAATTTTTCCAAATTTGGTATCAGTCTTGTAAGTGTAGTCTCTCTAATATTTCTCTCTATTGTGAGATTATATTTCAACCTTTGCTCAACTCTATCATATAAGCTCTTTGGTAGAGAGTTGGCAATCTCAATTAGAGTCATCTTAAAAGTTGCCATCATGGCATACACAAACTCTTCTACTTTATCCATATCTAATTTCCCAATTTTATCAAACTCAACATGTGTGAACCCACTTAAATCAAAATTATGCTTAATATTTTCACAAAATTTGTCCAAATTAGAAGAGGGACTATGACTCACTACTTTAAATTGGTTGTTATCATATGAATTGGTCCTCTCTTCATCTAATTCAGCTAGGGCAATATACTTCCTTCTTTTCTTCTGCTCAGGTTTATCTTCTTTTGTAGCTGTGCTAGCTCTCTTTCCTTTAGGCTTTTGAACTTCTTAAGTCTTCTTGGCAATAGCTCTTGTGCTAGCCCTAGTAATAGGAACTGTAGGCTTTTGCTATTAAAGTTTCACAACCTTTTTAGGTTTTCTTGTTGCTAGCTTGTTTTCTTTCATCTTCTTCTCTTATGTGGGAATAGGTGCTTCATTAGCTTATTGTCCCTTAGGACCCTCATCAATTTGTGCTTCTTCTTCTCCTTGGTCCTCACCTTGACCCTATGTGATAGAAAGTGGTGCTTGGGTAGGTGCATCTTCATCATCTTCTTTGTCCTCATCTCCTTCTACCCCTTCACCAAATTATTCTTTGAGCTTCTTCACAAGCTTATTCTTCTTCCTCATCACATAATTTGTCTTTAAGTCCATTGTGATCTTTGACTTTTCTACATCATAGTTTCCAAAAGTAGCAACCTCCTTATATACTTCCTTTACCAATAAAGTAGTGATGGCTATAGATGCCTCATCAACATTAATCTCATAAGGCAGATGTTTGAGCCATCTCACCCATAGAACAACATCTTGAACATATGTGAAATCAACATCAACTAGAAAATGAACATCATTAAAATGCTTCTCTACTAGTGATACTAGAATCCTTTGTCTTTGTTTTATTGACTTCCTAAAGTCTTCAAAGTAGCTAGTCATCATGGACTCAATATTATCTCCTAGTTGCTCTATAAATTCACCAATCTATACTACAACTAACTTGTTGGTTTTCCAAGCTATTTTCCCAAATGTGGGAAAAGTGTTTTGCACATAGAAAAATATACAAAACAATATTCAACCAAATTTGTATTGTGCATTTTTTATTTTCCTTATGGCTCCCAAGTTTTTAGATAACTATTGGAGTTGTAACTTAGCAAGGTCATAAGAATGGTCTTTCTTCACTATTTTGTAACCCAAATCTATAGCCATACATGGTACACTATTTAACCTACTGGATTGAAAGAACTTTTGTGTAATAATTCTTACTGGAAATACAATTAAGGGATTAGTAATTGTATCTATGGTCATCCCTCTTTTGTTCCATAGTGCCCTTGTATTATTCTCAATTTCCTCCTTTGTATTGCTCCTCTATCTAGGGTTGGATACCCTATCAATCTATGAATGATACTCTTTGAGATTTTGATAGGGAGATCCTCCAACCATACAAAATTGTCATGAATTCTACTACTTGAACAATCTTTATCCATTCTATCTTGAACATGTTTGGAAAATATAGGGCATGGATTAACCCTTTCCTCTCTGCAACCTTGTATTCTTCTTTAAATACTCTATTTTCACACAATTTTCCATATAAATCTCTTTTTTCTATGTCTCCAATGCTTCCAACCTTACAAGTGTACCAATATGTTACATCTTGTATCATCAAAAATTGTGGTGGTATCATAGATAACACATAAGATGGGTCTCCTTTATACGAAATATCAATAATTACATAGAAATGTGGTTGTTTGATCTCATTACTTATCAATTAAACATTCAAAACTTCCTTTCTTTCTTAATCATATCAGTAGAAGAACTAGATGCCATAACAAATAACTGGGGTTTGCAAAAAATCAAATAGCATAGGTTAGCACATGATAAATACCTTGAAAAATATGGTGACAAGTGTCGAGTAACATTTAAATTAAGTTGCAAAAACTTGAATCCTTTTCTCCAATTCATCTTCAGCTCTTCATGCACTCTTCAATCTTGAATAATTGCAAATGAGTCAAAAATTGACCATATAACCCTTAAATTTTTTGAATTAATTCTCTATGCTTACACAGCTCTGAGCTCGACTCCAATAGGAATTTTGACTCACTTATCTTCCATGCAATTCTTACTATGCTCAGCAACTATAGTGATCTTTTCCAACACTATCACCTTTGATAGATTGGAAACAACTAACTTTTCACTCGACAACCACAATGAAACCTCTCATGCTTGGCAACAACATGAAAATGTATAGATTTCTTCTAAGTTCTAACAAATACTTTGCATCCTACTTCATGCATGTATGATCATTTCAAAACTCAATCCTTGAAACTGATGCATAATTGAACTTTGAAATATTAGTCCCATACATACCTCTTGATTTCCTATCTAGAGACGGTGTTCATCTATCACATGATGCATTGAATGAAGTGATCCCATCTAAACTTGGTGTGCTACAATTTTCCTTCTTCTTCCATGTCTTGTTCATCTGCACTCTAATTTCTTCAATATCAATCTTCCCTTTGCATTTATTAGATTCACTACTAGGTGCTCTTGACCTTGTCAGACAATTTCTGCTAATATGACTAGTCTTTAAATAGGTAAAGTATTTGCTTTGACTCAAACATCTTTTGTAGTCACTTATAAAATGTGTTCTAATACAATTTTCAGAAACATGTCCATACTCTTGATAATAGTGACAACTATACCTCATATTATAATCCTAATTTTAGGATATACTAGTATGGTTTACCTTGACTTTCTTGTTTGATGACTAGTTAGGTTTTGATCTACACTCATATGCTCCATGTCTGTACTTCTTATAGTTGTACTAGTAACCTTCAAATATTTGTGTGCTTGATGTCTTTCTCTTGCATTCATGTGGTTGATGTCCTTGATTGTTGCACTTGTCATAGTTAGCCATGAATTTCTTAGTAGGGTTTTAATTTGCATTATTGCTCCTACAAAAATTTATTGTATGACCTATCTTACCACAATTATGACAAGTAGTTTTGTAGTTCTTACCATTTTTGCTCCTTTGTTCAACACTTTTGGATGATTCTCCTTCTTGAGTACTAGTGTAACTTGATCCAATAGTATCACGTTTGGATCTAAGAGATCTCATCAATTTCTCAAAATACTTGATGTCTTCATTAGGTCTATTGAAACTTTCAAAAAATTCTTTTTCTCTTTTCAAATATCTTCTCAGTTGTTAATTCTACAACTTCAGTGTTGTGAGCTCAATATCTTTTTGATTCAATTCATTATTGGAAATCATCATTTAATTAAATGTTTCTAGTTGCATACAAGCAATCATATTCACCTTTGGTATATTCTCTTCTAGCCTATTGGTCAGTATCCTTTTGTCATCTTTAATCATGACTTTTTTCTCTTCAACCTTTTTATTTAATACTTGGTCACCTCATATTGTTGGAAATATAAGAGGAGTAACTAAGAGGGGAGGGATGAATCGGTTACTACAAAAACAAATCCTAGATCCCTTAGATGTTAGTAGAAAATGCAAACAGATAACTGAATACTACTGAAGCCGTGTAAACACACAAAATGTGTAACTCAGTAATAACTAGATTAGCTCAGTAAAATATTAACATCTAAACCATTAGATCTTATCTATGATTACCATTACTTTAACTTAGTTGCAAACATATAAAGAAAATAACATGAACACATTTGACACTAGAATTTAACATGGAAACCCAATTTGGGAAAAACCATCAATAGCAACTAGTTACTAATTTTCACTCTTCTGAAGTGAGCCTTGTTAGGAGCCAACCTTGTTAAAGGTTACAAAACACACTATTAGGTGTGACCCTATTAAAGGATTTAATCACCTTTTTAGGAGTGTCCTGGTTAGAGGTCTTGAGAACAATTCAATGGAATTGCCACCTTATTAGAGGATTTGCAAATAGCTATTAAACCAACTCTATTTAAGAGATTTAGATCACTACTACAATGGTTTAAGAGTAACAATGAGATGACTTGGTTTGACTGCAACCAATTTTTTGATTTTAGATCTCTATTCTAGCTTGTACTTGATCCTTCTCGATCAAATATGGCTTTGCTACACCACAAGGATACTCTATTTATCCTTCAAATTTGCCTCCTCTTCTCATTAATAGATCTTCAATCACATCATCATAATTTGCACATTCTCTTGCACTTTCACACACACTAGAAATCACAACTTGACCTTTTACTTATACCTTCCACTTTTTTCAAGTTGGATCAAATGCAATTTACAATAATAAATATTCATTACCTTAGTTAGCTGGAATTAATAGATAGGTCAATTCAGCTTAATACAACATACTAAGAAAATCCTTTGTTACTCGACCCTACTTGGTAGAAACTAACACTGAAATGATTTCCTTTATTAACCTACAGAAGCTTGGTTAACACTACAAACTTACAAAAATCCTTTGGCAATTGAGTGAGCCTAGTTAGCATTGGTTCCATCCAACTTTCCTTTGATGCCCAAGTGAGCTCGATTAACACTCACTTTCTGCAACTTTTCTTTTAATGCTTGAGTGAACTTAGTAGACATATCCTTCTAAACTAGGCAAACATAGGAACACTTGGTAGACACTGAGAACTATCTTCACTACTTGAATGAGCTTGAAATATACTAACTGATAATGATTATGACATTTGTGTAACATCAAAGACAACACACAATTAATCAATTGTATCCAACAATCTCCCTCTTTGGTGTTGATGGCAACACAACATGTCATAGCACAATAAAATTTTGGATTTTGGATTTGAGAACTCCTTTTGTCAATATGAGCTCTTCCTTTCACTAAAGTTTGTTTGCAATAGCTATTACCAATTTCATTTAGAACATCCTCCCTCTTTCAGCATACTTCATCTTTAGAAGACTTCACCCTCTTTGGTTTCTAACTTTATTCTAGTTCAAAAATTTATCAGAGATATGATAGTAAATTTCTCCCTCTTTAACAACCATGGAAAAGAAAACGACTCTATAAATTCTAGTGTATCTTAAGTACTGATTCATCTGCAATATGCCCTTGCCAATTCTACACCAACTGATTGATCTTCAACAGGTTCAGGTTGATGCATTCACTAAACTTTATTTAGTGAATTTCAGATAGGGGAATGACCCCTAGCTTACCTCTTAGATACAAAAATGCATCCCTAGGTAATGGCTTGGTGAATATGTCTACAATTTGTTCCTTTGTATTCACATATTCCAATCTAACTTCTTTATCTTGCACCAATTCTCTTAAGAAGTGATATTTTATATCAATATGCTTTGTTTTAGAATGTATTAATAGATTCTTTGATATGTTGATTGCAATGGTGTTATCACAACATATGACAACTAGATCTTTGATTTCTACCTTCATTCCTTTGAACAATTGTTTGAACCAAGCAATGTTATAGAAATTGACTACTACTGATACATATTCTACCTCTGCTATGGATTG